>OY992881.1:69497728-69755228 GCA_963921405.1 Cepaea hortensis
GACTATAATGACTTCAGTCTGGTTGTCTACTATTGCTACAATTGCAGCTTCCACTGCTGCTACTACTATAACTACCACTACTGCTGCTACTACAACTACCACTATTGCTACTACTAACTACTATTGCAATTATTACTACTAGTTACTACTACTGCTACTACTACTACTACTACTACTACTACTACTACTACTACTACTACTACTACTACTTGTAACTGCTATTACTAACCCCAACCACTTACAACTGTCTGCAGAATATAGCAGATGTATGAATATTACTTTTGTTATTGCGTGAAAAAGCAACTGAGTGTCTTTTGTGTGTGTTGTGTCTATATACATTTGGTTGTGTGTGTTTGTATACACACAGACACAATGTGTGTTCATGCATGCATGCAGCATATGCCCGACACTCTTAATAAAAAATTCAGAGCCTGGAAAACAGTGGGAAAAGATTGGTAAATTGCATATGCCCCCTTGTTGGTATCTCATTGCCACATAGTTGGCGTACTTACACTTGTGTGGCAGGTGGTATTGGGATTCCTACATTTTTTTTTCTGCACGACAAAATCCAGGGAATCCAACTAAGTGAAGTATCATTTGGTTGTACTTTGCAACTATTGCTCTCACTGCACATTTTTGTTAAACACGACTCGAGTAACAGTTACTTTTTATTTGAGTTACTCCCATTTATGAACTATCCCACTTTAGTTAATGACACATGTTTACCCGCACTTCAACTCAGTAAACTTGTCAATAGGGCAGTTATTCATTTACAACCATACATTCCTTTCATTCACTTTATTCTGGCAGTCCAGTCAAGAGAAAGATCAGTTACATGCCTCGGAATAACATTTGTTAGAAGTTTATCATTTATAACCATGTGGTGTCAAAGGTGGGGAATGAATTCAATGCACTGAAGGTGATGGCAGTGGCGGACATGAAACAGAGATTTTTGTACTTTCTACAAACAATTAATTATTTTGAAGAGTGAGTATTATCTGGGGTCTGACAATATCACATAACCATCTGAAGAGACTTGAACACATACAAAATTAGCCCATGAGAGTTATTTTGGGCTGTACAAGAGTCACCCATTGTGTGCATGCAACATATAATTGCTTTGCCATCTATATATGATAGACACAGGGTGCCTCAGGCTTTACCATAGGATCGCAGCAAACAAATGGCACCCTCTGTTGGAGATGTTGGGTGACACCAGGAGACACAGGTTGAAGAGACACAGCTCTTGGATGTCACAGACTGAGGATATGATTAGACATGTTTGTGAAATTGATATGATAGAACAGGAAAAGGAATGACTCATGTTGCAGCGCAACAATGCAGGTTGGACTGAGAGTGTCCAGGGTTACAAATACATTAAAATATACAAATGTCACTTAGCTGATTCATCATCCATAAAGCCATCTAACCCGCATATAAGAATGAAGGTGGAGGCCGCAACGCTCCGCTACAATGACTGGAGATTAATACATAACTACATGTTGTGTTTGTGTTGAGCTCACAAAGCATGTAGCCTAAAATAGAAATGGCTTGTTTTATGTGGAGAGGTCACTTTTAAAAAAAAGGTCAAGATCATATCACAATATTTTTGCTTGGGGCATGCAGGAGTGGAAGTAAATGAACAGACATATCTGCTGCCACTCCTTTGATTGGCGAGGCTGGTTTGCTTTAGGCTTTCTGGCATCAAGTGAATAGTGCAGCAAAGCAAATAGAGGACCTAGAGAGGTTGATTCAGCTGGGAGTGAGCAGAGGGTCTGAATGAAACTCGGAATTTATGGGGAAAATACAGGTGGACATTTAATCAGACCAGGAACTTGTTCTAAGCATCATAGATTGCAGACTGGGCCTCTTCACTGTCTGCAAGACCCAGCTAGACAGATTAGACAAGGTGCAAAATGATGCAATGAGACTCATACTTGGTTGTGCAAAAGACACCTCGTGCATGGCCATGTGGCACTTCCTTGGTTTACCAACAGTGACACTGTATTTTGCAGTGCATGTTGTAAGAGGTGACTAAGGAAGGTTGGTGTGAGACAGAGTAAACTTTAGCTGTGAAATCTAACCTATCATGAACATTTCTATAAAGGGCTTGTAATTTGGTTGAGGCTCATCATTAAGATAAAAAATGGAAATAACTGACTGCTGAATTCTAACATTGTCTTAAAATGCAGAGCCAGATAAGTTGTGCATCACACATAGGAAAACCCTCTCCCTCTTTAAGTGTTAAGTCTAATAATTTCTCTGTATGTATTTTCTTCTGTTACTGTCATGATGTTTCGCTTGTCTGGTTGTTACGTGGCTAGCATTCCACTTAACAGTTGTAAGGCAGATACTCTATTTCCTTCAGGACTGAATATTTGTAGGTCATCTTATATATAAAAAAGACTTGTGCGTATGTATCTCTGTATGTATTTATGTATCTCTGTCCGTATGGCCTTTATTTGTTCGCGAACGGCCCATCCGATTGAGATGAAATTTTCTACACGCCTTCCTTTCATTCCAGAGCTGACAACTGTGATATTTTGTTAGTGTGAAATCGCCTGCTTACTCAGTATTATTTCATTTTTCATTTTTCATCATAATTTCATATATTTCAGGGGACCTAACTCTGTAAAAGTTATTTCAATGGGCATAACTTTTCTGTATAACTTATAGTCATATTGTGGCATCGTTTTCAAAGATTTATAAACTCTTTGTCCATAGTTATGTACCGGCATATGAGTTATAATAAATAATGATACAATCTGTAAGGCATTTTCAAAGTTTTCATAAAAATGATGCACAATGCATAACATTGTAACTCATCTTTTTTTGCTTAAGAAGTTACTGTAGTCATGCAGGTGATTAGAAAGAGTTTTCATTAAAAATAATGGATGGTGTGTAGAAGAACGTTCTTTTAAGTTACTTTTTTTGTTGTATGAATTTAATGAAGCCGGACAGGGTCAGGCAGACAGATAGACAGACAGATAGACAGTCGGGAACGGGAACTTATATGACTACTTATATGAATTAAATGAGATGCTCCACATCAGGAGCTGGGAAATGCCGGGCCGGGTCAGACAGACAGACAGACAGACAGACAGACAGACAGACAGACAGTCGGTAACGGGAACGAGAACTTATATGACTACTTATATGAATTAAATGAGATGCTCCCCACCAGGGTCTGGGCGAAGCCGGGCAGGGTCAGCTAGTTATCTAATAAACCAAAATGTGCAGTGCTTGCAAGCCTTAAGTGTTGCCTTCCTTGGTGCTCCACTTGATTTTGTGGTGACTGAAGAGTGACACATTTCCTGTGTACTGAATAGCTGTATTAAAAGTTGTTAAAAATTTGATCTCTCTCCTTGCATGTTTATGGTTGTTTCTTTTTAGGCAGTCTCACCCCATCCTAGTCAGTTTGATCATATTTGAAAGTATCCAATGAATGGCTGCATTCGACCAATCTTCCACAGCTAATCAATGATACACCAACCCCTGCACATAAGTTGCAAGCTGTTCGAACATAATTCAGAGATTACATCCCCCATTACAAAGCATTCTTCTATCTTGTTCTTCCTGATATTTCCCTTATTCTTATTACCATTACTATATTAATGATACTCATTTAGTCACATAGTAATTGATTGTTGCACATTTTCCACGTATATATGTAGTTAACATGCATATGTTATTATTATTATTTAATATTAACTTTAAAAGAGATGTAAGAATGAAAAAATGTGTGAAAGCTAAGAGGGTTAGAATGTTAGACGTTTGCATGCATAATTCTTAATGCTTTGAAAATAAAGTTTGTTCGTTTGTGAATTTCCAAGAGTATCAAGCTCAGCATATCTAGTTATGAACAACAATTTTAGTGTATACAGTTTAAATTCAGAAGTGGTTGAGTTAATATAGTACCGGGCAGAACATTTGAGAAGATAGCAGTGATTTCTTCTTCTTCTGCGTTCGTCCCAAATGTTGTTTTAGACATAATTGCGTTGTGCCTGTTTACAGCAGAGCTGCGATATTTGCACCTTTCGGACAATATATCCGACTTCATTAGGCATTTGTTGGCCTTGTTACCTTCCTGGGCAGTGGTGTTTTCAAGAACAAGGTTCTCAAAGGACATTTTGTTGTTGTTCGCATATCCTTTACAGGATATCGCTGTCAACATCAGCATCTTTCAGCTGATTGTTGATTTCTTGGCAAGATTATGCTCAGTAGTTTGCCATTACATTCTAAGCGACCGTCTCACATACCCCATAAGTTACCGATGCGGAAAGAAACGCTACCGATTCTCATGCACGTCACGTTACTCACGAGAGTATACACGATTACAAAGAAAGTTGTGTAACACCTATACCAGGGAGACCGGCCTCAAAGGACATTCAATCAATCAATCATGTGCCGTGCCGGAAAGTGTGGGCGGTCATGACTCGCTATTTCACTCGATCACCAGAGTCGTGGATCAGCTCAGTGTTCCTGTCTCGACCATGCCATGTGGCCAAGCCATCCAGGTATTTTCTTCTCGGTCTTCCCCTTGGTCTGTTCCCTTCGATCTTGCCCGTTGTCACTAAGTTCTCCAATCCATTTCTTCTCATAACATGTCCAAAACATTTTGACTGTCAATGCCTAATTTCTCGAATCAATTTACGATTTTCATTTGTCTCCTGTAGTACTTGGTCATTGGTTTTTCTGTCTATCCATGGTATTCTTTGCATTTTCCTCAGAAACCATATTTCCACAGCCATCAGATGTTTTTCAGCTTGACTGCTCATTATCTAAGTTTCACATCCATACACAAGAACAGGCTCTATGTATCCCCTCAACACTCTTTTTCTTGTTTCAATTGACATCTTTTTATTGGTCAGTATGTTTTTCATCTTGCTAAAGGCTACTTTTGCCATGGTGATTCTTGTTCTAATCTCTTCAAGGCATCTCCCATCAGATGTTATGACTGTTCTGAGATAATTGTACCTATTCACTTGTTGAAGAACATTCCCATTTACTTGTATATTACATTGTGGTATTTCGTTCTTCCTAGTGATGACCATAATCTGTGTCTTTTTACAATTTAATTCTAACCCCAGTTATTCACTGTGTACAACAACCGCATCTACTAATTGTTGCAGATCCCGCTCATTGTTTGAAATCAAGACTGTATCATCTGCATATCTAATGTCATTGATGTTTCGTCCTCCAATGCTGATTCCATTTATATCTTCTACATTTCTGAAAATATTTTCACTGTATAAGGAAAAAAGATCAGGAGACATTACGCGTCCCTGCCTAACACCTCCCTTAATAGGCTGATATTGTCCCACTTCATTATCAATCCTTATGGCATCTTGTTGTTTCCAATATATGTATTTTATAAGTCTAATGTCTTTCCCATCAATTTGTAGATCTGCTAGCATATCCACCATGTTGGCATGTCTAACTCTATCGAAAGCCTTTGTGTAGTCAATAAAGCAAAGATATATATCCTTGTTTACTTCTATAGCACGTTCAATAACTGATCTAAACATATACACAGCATTTACTGTACCCTTTCCGTCTACAAACCCATATTGTTCTTTCCCTATTTCAGGTTGTATTTTCTTCCTCACTCTTTACATGATAATTTGTAGCAAAATCTTTGTCATATGACTCATTATACTAATTGTTCTATGTTGATCACATTCCAAGGCTCCTGATTTCTTTGGGATTGCAATAAATACAGAGTTACATAATTCAGAAGGTATATCTCCGGTATCATGTGACTTGATCTATTCCATATTGTTCTAAAGCTTTAATCATTTCTGTTGTGATGTTATCTGTACCGGGGGCCTTGCCAGCTTTCATATGTTTAAGAACATTTCGAACCTCCATTTTCAAAATTGGCGGTCCTTCATTATTAAATCGAATATCATACTGTTCCTCTCTGTTATCATCATAAAGGTTTTTCGGTTTTTCACATAATTTGACCAACAACAAGGACATTAGCATATATATATATATATATATATATATATATATATATATATATATATATATATATATATATATATATATATATATATACATTTATATATATGGGCCTATTTTCGCTGGTCGCGAGATCCGCACAGTGGAAGGATGGGAAATTTGCTCGCAACAGACGAGCAGTATCTCCGGTGGGCCTATTCCTGGTGGTTGTTGGATCCGCAAAAGTCAGGCTGGGATTCTGACGTTAGTATATGCTTTACACAGGTCCGGACACTTGCTATTGACAGATCACATCAGATCGCGTATATGGTCCAGGCACGTACGAGGCCCTCACCTGTGGGACTTTGCTGAACGCCTCTAAGTCAGGTCCCTTGGATGCCAGGATCTGGCCACCACTCGCCACCTGCTCGTGGAGGCGAGGTCTTGGAGGTATCATGCTGAGCCGCCAGCGTCTGCAGCCTACCTTGTTCCAGACGTATTGGTTACCCTTTCCTCTGGAGTACGCAAGGCAAGGCCGAGAGAGGGAACATTTCGTTTGGGCACCACATGTTTCTCTGAAGCTCTGCCCAGGCATTGTGATGGAATTTTGGCCAAATTCCAACTCACATACTTTGGTCTGTCAAAACTACAAGGTGCCACTTTATATATATATATATATATATATATATATATATATATATATATATATATATATATATTCTCCATAGTTGTTGAGAGAGTCTTAGCACTCGTGAGTTTGTCAAGGGTGATATGTTTTTATGTTTTTAGTTGTATCAATAATGTATAATAAGCTATGTAGTGAGAATATACGCTATGCAGATGACACAGTATAGATGGCGGATAATGCAAAAGATCTACAACTGTTGGACATTGTAGTAACAGAAAGTGCAAAGAAAGGACTCTCCTTGAGTATCAAGAAAACAGTAACAATGGTGATACGAAAGAAACAGGTAACACCCAAATGTGAAATACAGATACAAGGGAAAATTCTTCACCAAGTGGATAGTATTAAATATCTAGGGACATTTATAACATCAGATGGAAGATGCACAGCAGAGATTAAGAGCAGAATAGGGCAAGCAAAGGCATTTCAGAAAAATGAAGAATATCTTAAGCAATAAGTCAGTATAATTGAATGTAAGAAGGAGAGTGCTGAGGTGCTATATAGAACCTGTTTTGCTGTATGGCTGTGAATCTTGGAATGTAAATGAATAAATTAGGAAGAGATTGGAAGCAACAGAGCTGTGGTTTCTGAGATGAATGTTTCAAATTCCTTGGTCTGCCAAAGTAACTAACAACGAATGCCTGAAAGAGGCTTATGAAACTAGAACATTATATACAACAATAAGAAAGAGGCAAACAACTTTTTTTGGTCATATGATGAGACGACAGGCATTGGAGAACAGCGTGACAACTGGAAAGATCAAGGGGAAGAGAGGCAGAGGCAGACCAAGAAAAATAATGCTGGATGGATTGCGATGGTGGCATGGAGGAATATCAACGGTAGAGTTGATCCAGAAAATCAAAGACCGAGATCTGTGGGGAGTCATGAACGCCAGTCGGCATGGCACTTGATGATGACGATGAGTGAGAATATTTTTTGCACAGTTGGAAAGTCATTGCAGTTCTGTGTTATCTATAGAATTTGTGCCGTATCACAAGTGAATCCATGTTTGTGTGCTGTTGGTATTTCTTTCTTTTGTCAACTTGAAATAAATTGTCTGCATTTACATGTCTCTTATTTAAACTTCACTGTTATTTTAGTTCATTCATTGGTCCGTAAAGTTTAGCTTCCACTGTTATTTCTTTAGGCTAGCAGGTTTGCCTTAACATATCATATTTAGTGCAGTCTTGGAGTATACAATCAACAATCTGTTGTGCCAGTCCACATGTGCTCATGGTTGATTTGCCAATCTTAAATTTTGTATACATGTGGCTGTGTAATCATTTGTGTTCTGTTCTTCTGATTTGTGCATAATATGGTTATCACCTGATGCTAGTGTTGGTGCCTATGAGACTGATTTGATGATTCTTTTCTTTTGGTGGTTTGTGACATATACGTCTGGTTGCTCTTCTATTGCACCTTCTTGCGGCTGATCTTTTGCTAACTGAAATTCTGTCTCCTTTTATCTTCTATAGAATATATTGGTTGCTGTGTTAAGTTCACCTACATGCACACAAATACCTTCCCTTAAATGCTCCAGTCACCCATTTTTTGTTTTTGTTTGCATATCCCTTCCAGGACTTTGCAGTCAACACCAGCATTTTTCAGCTGCTGTTGATGCACTAGGCAAGATTACGCTCAGTAGTTTGCCATTGCTTTCTGAGCGACCAGCTCACATTCTCTTAAGTTACCAACCACTACCGATTCTCGCTCAGATTATGGTACTTACAAGAATATACAGGATTACGGAGAAAGACGTTAAACCCTAGGCCAGGGAGACTGGCTTCCATAGATAACACATATTAGATTTCAACATTGTTAGCACACTCAATAATGCTATCCAGGTTCCAAATGTTTGATATCATACACTTCTGCATTGGTACTCTCATGCATGCTTGCTTTATAAATGTTTTCATTGACCTTCCTATTCTTCTTTTGGCAAGTATTTTACCTTCAGTGTTCCTTTGTGTCTTGATTTGTCATAAACAATGAGAGTTTTCACTTTTTAATTACTTTACGTCATCTTGGATTGTAGCCAACAAAGAGAGATTCACCTGTATATTACTCTGCAAAGTCTTATTGTTCTATCATGTTTTCCATAACTTGTTTGCTTGTCAAGTTTTCAGTCCAGCTAGTACTTGTCATTCTTAATCACATCACATCTTTAAAACCTCCATACTCCCCTGTAATAGTAGAGTGGACATTTTTACATCCATTTTCAAAATGCGTACCAGGGATCTGGGAAAATATGGCAGTTGATGTAATACTAATCATATTAACTCTTGTTTGCTGCACCATTCTTCAAAGATGTCTTATGACATGCAATGGGCTTACTATACTTTAAAACTTATGTTTATATCCACAACTGTAAAAGTAGATATATGAGGGGGCTTCACGTGAAAACCTTAACAGTGTGATAGAAATTACAATAATCATACCATTCTCTTGTAACCTGTCAATATTGTTGTTAGGGATGTCAATAGGGTTAAGCACTGACATCATAGTGCAGACAAATACAGTGACAACAAAAGGACAGTTTAAAGATGTCTGCCCCACTTTTGATATGCTCCAAAGAGGAGCACTTACTGGTTGGAAAGAAATAATTCTGACTGCAGGGAGTTAACCCAGAACAATGTCTTGGCAGACAAGCCCACTAACTACTATGCCACCATGGCTCCCTGTGGATAGGAATCTCAGTGCAAATCAAGAGGGTCGTTTGCTAATTAAATCAAGCAACTGAGATATAAGGCCGTGAAAGAACTAACTGACAGAGACTGTTATTTCCTTTGTTTTAGTGAGGTTCCCATTATCTCAGCAAGGGCATCAGTAATGATATATGATGATGTCAACAAGCGGTGGGTGCCGAGTGGGGCAACACAAGGCCTGTCAAAAGTCCAGATATACCAGCACACAGTGAACAACACTTTCAGGGTTGTAGGCAGAAAGGTCCAGGATCATGAGGTGAGCAGTGATGTTTGTCCGTCTAAATGCTTATTTGTATTTGCGTTGTGGAGATGTAGAGACTTCTCCTTGCCTTATGTGATGTATCCTGGAAATATACAATAGTCTGGCTAATGGAGGGAAGATCTAACATGATTTCTGTCAGGATGAAGCCTGCCTTGGGTGACAAACTGCAGGCTGCTAGATTACAAGAGAATCATGGCAATTTCTATAATTGATTACAGACCTTTAACACTCATATTTTGCACACCCCATGTTTAGGGCCCATGAGTTTATTCAAAATGAGTGAGTATGTTGTCTATTAACATTGAACTATTTTAATCAACTAGGACAACACACTTTGCATACTGCAGTATTGCAAGAGAGTTGTATCAGTTGTCAATAATCAACCATGTTACACACTTCTTGTGGATGTTTTCTGAGTTTACTGGGAATGATCATGTTTCTTGTCTATTGTAACCAAGTCATCAACACTCCCGAGTCAAAGGAAACAATTAAAACTTCTGTTGAAAGTAACAACATTAGTCATATGATTCGCATAGTGGATTCTAATTACACTGTCTGAGTACCTTATATGGAAGTTTGATAAAGAAACTAAGATGAATGTTTTACAAATACTATAATTAACATGTAGCTTAAGGCACAGAAACAATTAAAAAAGAGACTAAACAATGAGCACCTAGAAGATCGAAAGAATTGTGACAAGATATTTTATTTACTCATTCCAATTCTGTTGTTACCCTGTAACAAAGTATTTGTGTGAGAGCGGGAGAGAGAAGGTGAGAGAGAGAGCAATGCGAAACCAGATTGTCTGAACACAAATGTTTTTTAGGGAATCAAGAACAGAAAGGTGGCATAGCAGATTATTGACTCATTATGTAACAGTTCATGCAAACCACACTTTGATAACACACAGATAGTGTCTTCTCCTTTTTTCTTAAACCTTTTATCTCTCTCCCCCCCCCCCCAACACTCACCAATTCCACCAAGCCATTCTAGTTTTTACTATCTCCTGCAGCTCCCTCTATGTTCTCCCCATATTTTTTATCTCTCTCAAATTTTCCTCCCCTTATATTTTTAGGTAGGCCTCCTAATTTGTTTGCCCTGTGTGTTCCACAGAACAGACTTTCAGGTTTTCTCAGAATGTGTCCTCTTCAGCACCAGCATCTTTCTGTCACCTCTTGATTCACTGAAATCTGTCTAGTTCTCTCTCCAAGCTCCGCATTAGTGACTCTGTCACACTGTTTTAGTCCTTCTATTCTGGGCAGTGTGCAAATAGACAAATGCCTACAAGAGAAATACTGGAAAATAGTTTGAAATGAAAGATTTGTTAGTTCCATATGAACACAATAAGTATTAATGTGGAAAGTATCTGAAGCAAGGCTTCACTTGGCAGAATTTAGCACAGATCAAAAGGCATGATGTCATGATTGATGGATGTGTGTAAGAAGAAAAAAATGACAGGCTTTGAATTAAATGTCTACCGTGAATAATAATATTTCTGTTGTGTTTGAATGTGAGTTTGCAGATAAACATAGGAATGTCCTTAAAATCTTGCTTCTCTGAGCTTCCATAATCAATAGTGCCCTATAAAGGTTGGTTGTAGACCAAGAAACAATGCTTTCCTACAATACCTCATTTTGTGTGAATCAACTCTACCCTGTAAAGATTGGTTGTGGACCCAGAAGCATTTCAGTCCTACAATACCTCACGTTGTGTGACTTGACTCTATCCTATAAAGTCTGATTGTGGACCAAGAAACATTTCTGTTCTTCTTCATCTTCTGCGTTCATCCGGAGAGTTTTTTCAGACATGATTATGTTATGCCTGTTTACAGCAGAGCTGCATTCTTGCGCCGTTAGGCCGACACATCCAACTTTTGTGGGCATTTGTTGACCAGGTTAACCTTCCCAGGTACATTTCTGTTCTACAATAACCCACTTCTGTATCTTGAGCTGTTCATTAACAGGACAGGAAAAAAATGGATGTTGAGTTGCTCAGTTTTTCTCCATCAATTTTTCTTGTAGCTGCTGTGATATTTCTGTGACCTACTTTACTTTGAGAAAAACACTTTGAGGGAAAGTAAACACATATGGCTGACAGATGGATACATTTCAGAAAGACAGAAGTGATTATGAAACATAAGAACTCTTTCATTTGTAAATTATTTGGCTTTATACAAATTGATTTATTGTGTGAATAACAACACCCCATTTGACAGAAGTGACTAAATGTATATTCTTGATTTCAGGTAGTCATCAACTGTGCCATCCTCAAGGGACTCAAATACAACCAGGCCACTCCTACATTTCACCAATGGCGAGACAGTCGCCAGGTCTACGGTCTGAATTTTGCATCCCGGGAAGACGCAGAAAATTTTTCACAAGCCATGCAGACAGCTTTAGAAACATTAAGTAGTAAGTATGCGAGTTGATCTACATTAACAGCTCAGTAGTAGCAGGAGTTATAAACAGCTAAAAAACATTTATGCACCATTGAATATAAGTGTTAAGAGTACTACCATTCATTGGATGACAAAGATAATAAGTAATGGCCCTGTTCTCCGGTACATTACCTCTATTGTAGTAAACTTAATTCTTATTGTTTTTGTTTGTTTCAGACATGTATCATGTTCTTTGATATATATTACTTCTGTTGTAGTTCACTTATATTCTTATTGTATTTGTTTGTTTCAGGTGCATATCACATTCTCTTATACATTACCTCTGTTATAGTTCACATATATCCTTATTGTATTTGTTTCAGGTGTGTATCACATTCTCTGTCACATTACCTCTGTTGTAGTTCACCTATATTCTTATTGTATTTGTTTCAGGTGTGTATCACATTCTCTGTCACATTACCTCTGTTGTAGTTCACCTATATTCTTATTGTATTTGTTTCAGGTGTGTATCACATTCTCTGTCACATTACCTCTGTTGTAGTTCACCTATATTCTTATTGTATTTGTTTCAGGTGTGTATCACATTCTCTGTCACATTACCTCTGTTGTAGTTCACCTATATTCTTATTGTATTTGTTTCAGGTGTGTATCACATTCTCTGTCACATTACCTCTGTTGTAGTTCACTTATATTCTTATTGTATTTGTTTCAGGTGTGTATCACATTCTCTGGTACATTACCTCTATTGTAGTTCACTTATATTCTTATTGTTTTTGTTTGTTTCAGGTGTATCATGTTCTTTAAAAAGTCGACTTAAAAGTCGACAGGGTCGACTTCATTGCACCGGGTTTAATCCCATATGGCTCGAAAGCATCGCACCAAGCACGAACTCCGTAGCTCTAGCGATGACCCTCAGGAGTCTCCGAAAAATTTAACTCGTGAACCGAAGGATGCGGCCCAGAATCGAACCCACAACCTTCCTTCGGAGCCCGAGTCAAACGGCTTGACCACTTCACCACGGAGACTCCCATGAAAAGCTTATCATGTTCTTTGATATATATTACCTCTGTTGTAGTTCATTTATACAGCCGAGTCCACTTAAGTCGAACTCGGATAAGTAGAATTTCGCTTAAGTCAACGTTACTGGCTTAGTCCCGGCCATTATCCTTCTTTATCATTGTATAAAAAGTCCTGATAAGTCGAATTTGGTTAACTCGAATTTTCGGATTAGTCGAACATAAAAATGAATACCGACTATATAAGAGTTCATGTTTCAGTTGAATTGTTCATTTCACCAAAAAAAAAATTGTTTTGCGAAAGAATTATTTTTAGTCAGCCCGGAGAACAACAATCTCACACATACTCTCGCTACATGTCAACAATGGCGGCTAGTGGACGAAAGCTTATTTAACTTTAAAAAGAAAGATTGAGCTGTTGGAAGAGGTTGAACATAGTGGGAAGAAGAAAGTGAATATAGCTAGAGAATTTGGTATTCCAACATCGACACTTTCCGGCATTTTAAAGCATAAAGACTGTTACAGAAAATTGTTTTTTTTTTAAATGTCAAATCGGCAGTGGTAGACAGCGAGCTAGAACTGCCGCATGTGATTTTGTTGATGCTGCCCTTTTAAAATGGTTCACTGTGATTAAATTGGCAAATGTACCAGTAAATGAGCCTTTACTTATTGCAAATGTACCAGTAAATGAGCCTTTACTTACTGCAAAAGCAGAAGAATTTGCATGTCTTGGAGGTCAGACAGACTGGAATTGTAGTGCTGGCTGATTGAATCATTTAAAAAAAACCCGACATTTCATCGCGTACAAGAATGTGTGTGGAGAGAAACAGTCAGTCGACGAAGCAACGACTCACTCATGGATAGAAGACGTGCTCAGACCTGCTTTAGCTGCAAGCACAACCTGTATCGCAGTCAGATATTTTGGCATGGATTGACAAAATTGACATTTACATGATGCAGACTGGATGTTAAGATGATGCAGTCTCACCATTTTGTGCCTTTAAACAGGCCATGGGAAGACATTTTTCACAAGTCAAGAAGCAAAGCAAAATCACAGACTTTAAAAAAAATTAATTTGGAAATTTTCATATGACTTAATGTTCCGCTTTCTAAAATAATTAAACATTTCAACATTTCTGATATTGTATTGCTATTTATTTGTTCACTAACTTGTTTCCTAAGTGGTACAATCATTTTACTCAATGCTGCTGCATAGAATTAGTGAAAATGTGTGCAGCCTGGATAAGTAGAATTTCTGATAAGTAGAACAAATTTGTTCGGCCCTTGTGACTTCTACTTATCCAGACTCCACTGTATTCTTATTGTATTTGTTTGTTTCATGTGTGTATCACATTCTCTGGTACATTACCTCTATTGTAGTTCACTGATATTCTGATTGTATTTGTTTATTACAGGCGTGTATCGTCAACCAGCTCCCGTGGCACCAGCACCTCACCCACACCAAGGCAACATTTATGCCCAAGCCACCAATCCCATTAATGTACCTCCAGATCAAGACGACTGGTAAGTTTCATTTGAATATGATTTTGACTATAGACATCAAGAAATAATTTTCACAAATAAAACAACAGGTTATCTAAAAATCACAATCAAGAATGAAGAAATTGAAAATGTCACCAACTTTGTATAAGTTTGTTCTGAAATTGATAATCTGAAAGCAATAGGGGTTCAAAAGATGTCAGATGTAGAATGACCATGCACAGGTTACACAGTATAAAGAACCTATGACACAACAGCAGCAAACAAGATTAAAGTAACATTTTCTAGAACAGTTATCAACAGATAGCAACATATGCATGTGAGTCGTGGACCATTTCACTATCACTAAAGAAGAAAACTGGGGTGTTATTGAACTTAAATGTTACAGAGAATTCTTAGAATACTGTGTACCAAGAAGAAAGAAAAATATAACTGCCATTCTACTAGATTTGAAAATCAAAGAAAACTCGCTCATAAACAGAATAATTAATGTTTATGAGACTGAAATACCTTGGCCACATCAAACGTTGCAGTGATTTGTAAAGAACAGCGATGGAAGGCGTGGTTTCCAGAAGAAGAGGCTGGGATCACTACCAGCACAAAGATGGGCACAGAACATTGAAGACATCTGGGGCCAGAAAATGTGTGAGCCAGGGAACCTGCCAAGGTATCAAGAATCCATTTGGTATCCCATGATGAGAGTGAGATACTGCAGAGGACATTTTAGGTGATGATGATAGTCTTGTAGAACATGTGCACTAAGGGCAAACATAGATTAATGCATTGGACAACTCATAGTTCTAATTGCTTGCCACAGGATCAGTAAATCAGAACTAAGATCCTATTTCACCTCAATGTGGTGGTGCGGGCTGTGTCACTGTAGTCCGGCCAAGAAATCACACATTTAAAGAGGGAAGGCAAGCCTTGTACCTAGTCTAAACAAATGCAGTGCTGAAGTTGGACTTGTTGGCCTAAAGGTGCAAATATCACATCTTCACTGGGGGATCAGTATGGCTGAATGGATAAGAGCACTAATTCTTAAACATCTGGTGAGCTGAAGCTGAGGTAGCGGGTTCAACCCCTACACAGGTCATATGAAATAAAATGTTGACTTCTGGTCCTTAACATGGGTCGTAAATTACAAGTACTTCTGAAATTTGGAGAGATAAAAATAGAAAGAGCAACATATGTGTGGAAAGAGAGAGAATGGGTTCGCCTGATGGCGAGGGACATTGGTAATAGGTAAAGCTAATCCACACACAAAAATCAGTCCAATGCACTAGATATAGGAGCATGTGTATGGAGTACACTTGAGTTCAAAGTGAGTGCCATGGGTCGAGAGAGTCTGCTGTGGTATGTTAGACTGGTTTAGAATTAATACTTCTTGTAGACAACACTTTGAGTTGTCAGAAGTAAGTAACCCAGTGACATTAGCATGATAAAGACATATTTGCTGAACACAATTTGTAATGGCTGAGTTGACATTGTCCGTGTACAGAACTGCTCCTGAGTGTTGGTGACCTAAGTCGTTTGCTCATTATCAATGGATGACTCATCTTGTAATCAAGTGGTTGAGTGACCTGAGTTATGAGAAACTGTTTATAATGTTACACTAGGACTCGAACATTACATGACGAACCATGGAGTGACACATTAATTATAAGTATTGAACAGGATGCTGTGCGGGTTTCTGTTATCTATTAAACTGACACATTTACAATATCACCCATCTCTAATTCACATAATCACAGTTGACCATCACAGTAAAATGACTAATCACAATAGTAATTAAAATTATATTATATTTTTGGTGGCCATCTCAAGGATGCCATAGCCCAACAAGTCTTGACTGGTCTGTCCTCGACCACGGTCCTTGCTCCCTGAGACCTTTCTTTCCTGGACCCGGTCGAAGGCGTGCTTCTCGCACAAGGCAAACTGCCCTTTCAATCATATGGGTGTGAGCTTTAGTCATGCTCATTGGCCCATGACAGTGAGCGAATGCACCAAAACATTCTCACTGTAAGCAGCAAGAATATGAAGGGCAAGAGGAGCTTAAATACCACCACAAAACTTGTGACAATCAAAAAAAAATGAAAACTGATACCAAACTTACAGTATTTAAATCAGTACTTGTATATGGATCAGAAGCATGGGGAATGACTAAAACAGCTAGAAATAAAATCCAGAAATGTATTAATTGGTGCTTGACAATATAGAAGGAACGAAATGGTATGACAGAGTCACTAATGCAGAGCTTAGATATAGACAAGGTATGACAGAGTCACTAATGCAGAGCTTAGATATAGACAAGGTATGACAGAGTCACTAATGCAGAGCTTAGATATAGACAAGGTATGACAGAGTCACTAATGCAGAGCTTAGATATAGACAAGGTATGACAGAGTCACTAATGCAGAGCTTAGATATAGACAAGGTATGACAGAGTCACTAATGCAGAGCTTAGATATAGACAAGGTATGACAGAGTCACTAATGCAGAGCTTAGATATAGACAAGGTATGACAGAGTCACTAATGCAGAGCTTAGATATAGACAAGGTATGACAGAGTCACTAATGCAGAGCTTAGATATAGACAAGGTATGACAGAGTCACTAATGCAGAGCTTAGATATAGACAAGGTATGACAGAGTCAAAAATGCAGAGCTTATTTATAGACAAGGTATGACAGAGTCACTAATGCAGAGCTTAGATATAGACAAGGTATGACAGAGTCACTAATGCAGAGCTTAGATATAGACAAGGTATGACAGAGTCACTAATGCAGAGCTTAGATATAGACAAGGTATGACAGAGTCACTAATGCAGAGCTTAGATATAGACAAGGTATGACAGAGTCACTAATGCAGAGCTTAGATATAGACAAGGTATGACAGAGTCACTAATGCAGAGCTTAGATATAGACAAGGTATGACAGAGTCACTAATGCAGAGCTTAGATATAGACAAGGTATGACAGAGTCACTAATGCAGAGCTTAGATATAGACAAGGTATGACAGAGTCACTAATGCAGAGCTTAGATATAGACAAGGTATGACAGAGTCACTAATGCAGAGCTTAGATATAGACAAGGTATGACAGAGTCACTAATGCAGAGCTTAGATATAGACAAGGTATGACAGAGTCACTAATGCAGAGCTTAGATATAGACAAGGTATGACAGAGTCACTAATGCAGAGCTTAGATATAGACAAGGTATGACAGAGTCACTAATGCAGAGCTTAGATATAGACAAGGTATGACAGAGTCACTAATGCAGAGCTTAGATATAGACAAGGTATGACAGAGTCACTAATGCAGAGCTTAGATATAGACAAGGTATGACAGAGTCACTAATGCAGAGCTTAGATATAGACAAGGTATGACAGAGTCACTAATGCAGAGCTTAGATATAGACAAGGTATGACAGAGTCACTAATGCAGAGCTTAGATATAGACAAGGTATGACAGAGTCACTAATGCAGAGCTTAGATATAGACAAGGTATGACAGAGTCACTAATGCAGAGCTTAGATATAGACAAGGTATGACAGAGTCACTAATGCAGAGCTTAGATATAGACAAGGTATGACAGAGTCACTAATGCAGAGCTTAGATATAGACAAGGTATGACAGAGTCACTAATGCAGAGCTTAGATATAGACAAGGTATGACAGAGTCACTAATGCAGAGCTTAGATATAGACAAGGTATGACAGAGTCACTAATGCAGAGCTTAGATATAGACAAGGTATGACAGAGTCACTAATGCAGAGCTTAGATATAGACAAGGTATGACAGAGTCACTAATGCAGAGCTTAGATATAGACAAGGTATGACAGAGTCACTAATGCAGAGCTTAGATATAGACAAGGTATGACAGAGTCACTAATGCAGAGCTTAGATATAGACAAGGTATGACAGAGTCACTAATGCAGAGCTTAGATATAGACAAGGTATGACAGAGTCACTAATGCAGAGCTTAGATATAGACAAGGTATGACAGAGTCACTAATGCAGAGCTTAGATATAGACAAGGTATGACAGAGTCACTAATGCAGAGCTTAGATATAGACAAGGTATGACAGAGTCACTAATGCAGAGCTTAGATATAGACAAGGTATGACAGAGTCACTAATGCAGAGCTTAGATATAGACAGATTCCAGACAATCAAGAGGTGAGGGAACTGATTTTGTAATGTCTCCTTCAAGCCGGTTCTTTGGCAATGGGGTTACGGATGCAGTTCGTAATCCCGCATACCACATTCAAAACCCAGCTGCGGGAAATTTGGAAGCAGACCACCTTGTATTGGTTTCCATACAATGATGTGAGTACTGGTCATTCAGAAAGCAATGGCAAACTACTGAACGTAAACTTGCCCAGGAATCACAAACGTCAAAAAAATGCTGGAGTTGACTGCTACGTCCTGTAAGGGATATGCAACTAACTTTTAACTTCTTGTATGCCTTGGGTCCATCTGTGTGTGTTTGTCTGTTCATGATAATTTGTGTTGTGTTTTAGCCCTGTTGAAGTTGTAGTAGGTTATAAGTTAAGAAACATGTTAAGTTTGCAGTTTTGTTTGTTTGTTGCGTTCGCTCGCTTTGAACCCAAGCGTAGTCCACACATGTGCAACTACTTCTAGTGCAGTCAACTGATTTTTGCATGTGCATTAGCTTTGGCAATTACCAGTGTCTCTTGTCATCAGGTGAATCCACTCCGACTTATGAGGTACTTGTAATTTATGTCCCTCAAGCCAAGGACGAGAAGTCAACATTTTAGTCCGACTCTGATGTAGGGGTTGAACTCACTACCTCAGCATCAGCACACCAGATGTTTAGGAACAAATGCTCTTATCCATTTGGCCATGCTTACCTCCTAAGTTTGCAAATAAAATCAACTTACTAAACCCAGCAGAGCCACATTGACATTGTTAGTGCACTGCTTACCAGAATTCGGAAGAAATCATTAATGATTCAATGGGCAAGATGGCATTTACCTGCAACACGTTGTTAAACGTAATGAGCACAGCAAGGCACGTAGAGCGCCTTGATCATCCACTGCACCTTTATTCGTCTCCAGTTGTCTTGACTTGTCTTGCCACTGAATTAAGATGGACTCAGGCAAGAGAGTGTGGTCGACGAATTGCTAAACTCTTCCTCACATTAATCCAATTCGTCGCGCAAGTCATTCTGAGTTCAAATGCCAGTGGTGTGAAGATTCTTTTTTCTGACAAGTACAGCTGTTTCAACCCAAAATCTTAAAATGGGTACTGGGTGATTTTCAGAATGTTTTGGGGTATTGCCTTAGGAAGAAAGCTGGTGAGGAAGTCGGCTGGCCACCCAGTCTTGTTGTGCCATAGTCTAGAATTTGTGAGGGCCTAATATCTCACGCTTCAACTGTATCCACCATATAACTACCTGTTTACTACATTAAACACCTCATCATATGTTCATTGGTCACCACATATTTCTCTTAAGGTCCCTGGGTGTTTTAAAAGTAATACATGCATTGAATAGTAGTTACAAAAGAAACAGGCTTTAAAATCATAACAATCTTGGACAGAATGTTAACGCCTATCACAAGAAAGGTTAAACTGGTAACTAAGCAAGAGTCAGTTAACATAAGAGATATCTGGAGCAAGAAGACTTAAGATAAAATCTTTGTTTAATTTGTATTTTAGTTTATTGTACTTTGTTGGTTAAAAAAAGATTACTATCCACTCATTAGACAGACAGATAGTCGGGAATGGGAGCTTATATGACTACTTATATGAATTAAATAAATTAGATGCTCCCCACCAGGGGCTGGGCGAAGCCGGGCCGGGTCAGACAGACAGATAGATAGATAGATCCCCGCCAGGGCCTGGGCGAAGCCGGGCCGGGTCATCTAGTAGTGTATATATTAAAGTTGTTGCAGTTAAAAGCTCGTAGTTGGATCTCTGGTGCAGGTGGGAATATTGTGTGACTGGCAAACCCATTTCATGGAAAGTCCAAGCCGAAAGCTCGCTGAATGGATGTCGTCTGCAGGCTGACCTCTCCTGGTTTGCGCTGGGAACGGTCTATGGCAAACGAAATGCCCAATATACGGAAGTGAGGAAGTGAAGCAGCCATGTGCAGGACATGACGGTTCCTTGGGTGAACCCAGTATCAGAGCGCTAAGTGTCGGCTCTGCATTTATGGAAGCCTCCTTGGATGGTGGGGAATGTCCACGGTCTGTCCCTGCATTCCCTTGAGGGTTGACCAGGATGTCTTCGGCCGTTCTAACTTGATCACCTGGGATGTAGATGACACCACAACAGTGAGAGTCGAATGTCCTTCAGAACACTTGGAAGTTTAACCCGGTCAACAAATGCCTGCAGAAGTCGGCCTAAAGGCGCAGTATCGCAGTTCTGCTGTAAATAGGCACAATGCAATCACGTCCGAAAAAACTATCCGAATGAATGGAGAAGAAGTACTGGAATATGATCAGCATTGCCAGTAGCGGGTTGTGCTAAATCTTCAAACCTCAAATTTCGAAACAACTAAACAAATCAATAGTTACATTAATCAGTAGATCATACCTTTAGCTGTCTGTTTTATTGTGTGATATTCACTGGCACAGGAAGGGAGCATAATGGGGACGACCTGTTGCCATGAAGTTGGAACCGCGACTAACTGACTAACTCATAACTTTAGCTTATTGAACAGAAGCTACTTCAGTCTGGTAGGTCCTGAGAAAACTTAGGAGCCCTGCCTGCTATTTTTTAGGGAATTGACAATATGCATAATCTGTCTGATGTCATGGATGCTCTGCTTGCCACTTGTTTATGAACTTGCTTCTTATAAACCTCTTGTCCTGATTATATACGGTATATGTATCAGGCTGAGGCGGTCTTTTGTCTTTGTTTGCCACTCTGTCAGCCTCTGTTGCCACACATGTTACAGTGAGGTAGTGTCTAATGCATTAAACCCCCTTTGCAAATGTCTGACATAGTTACACCAGGGATAGAAACGTGTGAAGATGCTTGAATGTCTGTGCAATTGGCAGCACACATAATTTGATGACTATAATGTGTAGATTGCTGCTCTTAAGCTGCAAGTTCTGCGTCGTTTTTGCTCTTCAGAGTTGAGACCACGGGTATCGCATTGGTGAATAGTTACATTTTTCTTTGTGCTTTCCTCTGTCATCATCATCATCATCATCTTCCACTTCTGCCGTCAAGCGTCGTGGGGAGGAATAATTTGCTTTCCTCTGTAACCAACAAAATTGTTGATGCAATCTCCAGTCTATATATCTGTCCTGAAATTACTTTCTTTATGTTTTTTACAAGAGAGGAAAGAGCTCGCCCAGGTTTCTTTATATTAGGTGGTTTATCGTCGGGTCTGTGACAAAGGACTTACGGACATAATTTGCAATCCCACATACCGTGTTCGAAACACAGCTGCGGGCTATTTGGCAGCAGAATGCTTTGCGTTGGTTTTTATACAATTGTATGTACAATTCAAATCCCGAAACAACCACATAATCAATTGTATGAATGCCTGCCGTTCAGAAGGCAGTGACAAACTACTGAACGTAAATTTTCCAAGAAATCGCAAACACCAAAAAATACTGGGTTTGACTGTGACGTTCTATAAAGGAGATGCAACTAACTTTATTTATGCCACTGAACATGCCATTCCACCCACTGGCTTGTCCTATGCAGATCTTTTCCCCCCACAACAGTTTTCTCCATAATTTCTTTGGCTGCTATGTTTTCTAGCCATCTGTAAAGACAGTAGCCTGCCATCCATTGCTGTCCTCGGCTTCATTGTCATTCTAAAGTTGATCCCCTGCCTACCTTCCTGAACTTGAGATCGTAATAAAGAACTACTCGTCAGCTGCTCTGAAGCTCTATACACCATGTGAACCTGTTGGTGGCCAGGGGAGAAACGGGTACAGCATCTTGTCCAAAGGTGTCCCGTAGAGTGGCGAAGGGAGGGTATTTTTCTTCTCATCTGATGTGAGTTACTTACCTACCTCCCTACCCCATGCTGTTATAGAGGATATTTCACTTGACATCAAGTTGAACTTAAATAATGCAGCACAAACAGTAGGTTGTGTAACCTGTTGTTTGTGTCTTCAATACTCACATTCACAACTGGAAAACATTGTTTTCAATTCAGTACCACGTCTCATTAATACTTGCCTGTTTCATGCTGCATGTTCTTAAAGACAGATTTCGCTGTGTTCCACTGCTATCCTATGAAGGTTTTTTGCCGTTATGGCGGGGTAGGGGTTCAACCCCCGCACCGGCATTATGTTGGGCTTAAACGTTGACTTCTCGTTCTAAAGATAGTTCTAAAGCAGTGCAAATACTGAACGTAAAATTACCTAGACAATTAAACTGGGGTTGATCGCAACGTTCTGCAAAGAAATTGAATTTTTAAAAAATTATTCGTGCGATTTAGTGGATATTTCATGTTGTGTGTTGTGAGAGAGATTTCCCTTTGCTCCGATATCCTCCTTTGAAGTATTTATGTGTGCGTGCGAGGAATGCCACGATCCGGGTTAGAAAAGAAAACCATCGTTATATCTAGTTGTCATGTTTAACATGTATGGAGCTGGGTCTACCCCAGACCCCACGTGGTAACAGTCATCCCATGACAGATACCGCCGTTGGGGTGCCAGGCCTTCACAACATTTATTAGGCCACGGTAAAATGAACTGGCGGTGGATAAATTCCCCCCCCCCCCCCCCCCCCCCCCAAAAAAAAAGAAAGAAAGAAACATTTCTAAATAATGAATCGTTACCCATTTCATGGCCTGACGTTTGCGAATGTATTTTCACAGTACCGGGTTCGAAGTTAGTCGCTTGTGATTTATGAGCAGATTGCTTTGCGTTGATTTTCACAATGTGTGAGCGTCTGCCCTTTGGACAGCAATGGCAGATAATAATTTTAAAAATTGCATGTCCTTTGCACGATTTTGCAGTCAACCTCGGTTCGTATTGTGATTTACTAGACAAGTTTACGTTCATTAATTTGCCATTGTTTTCTGAACGGAAAGTCAGCATTTAAGTCCAACTGACCTATGTGTGGAACCAACCCACTATCCCGCCTAACAAGATAACATGTAAATGCTTTAAACCTCTCAGCTACGCCGACATCCAATTGCAAACTACCGAACAAACTGACCATTCTGCCACCATGGCTACAGAATCGCCATGAACAATTCAACCCTGACTCGAACACCCGTCGACTAGGGTGATTGGCTGGCACACTTACCCAGTACACTACCTCATCCCCTTTCTACAACTTAAGGAATTGTTATTTTATATCTGCCTGTCGTTCTGTGTCCTTGGGAACTTATTTCCTTTCCTCGTTATCAGTTTCAATCAATACCTGTGGATTTATTTCATGTTAAACATGAGAACTAGATATAACGTAGATTTTCTTGTCTAACCCGGATCGTAGCATTCATCGCAAGCCTGTAACCCTTCCCACTTTCCGCTGTTTATTTCTGTGACCGAATTTCATGTGATCCCCAAACATCAAATCTGCAGCGATTATCGTCATGCATTCCGTGTTCAACCGACATACACTTACATACTCCGTGTGTGACAGCTGTAGCCGTGATTAGATGCGCTTGCTTGTAGAAAATAACACGGCTGTTGTTTTCGCCAACGCTCACCGATTTCAGCGGTCATCTCCTCCCATGCGTTGTTTTTATCCAACATGTTTTAGCCCTGGTAATGAATTCGTAGCCGGCTTCGTGGCTTAGAGGTTAGCGACTTTTCTCCGTAATCTCGTAGGTGACGTGATGACGGTGAGAATCAGCAGTGGTTCGAATATCATCGGTAACTTACGGGGTATGTGAGCCGGCCGCTCAGAAAGCAATGGCAAACTACTGAGTGTAATCTTGCCGAGAAATCAACATACAGCTGAAAGATGCTGGTGTTGACAGCGATGTCCTGTAAAGGATATGCAAAAAAAAAAAAAAATGAATTCGTAAAGTCCTCGACTCTCCGCCGTTAGCGACCATGTGGCCCCTCGTAAATTTGGTTCCCCAGACTGGGAGGTGCGGTCACGAACAGATTATATTCTCAAGCGATGTAGAGGTTTGAATCGGCGGCCGTGTGTACTGGCCATTACGCTACCGTGACTCCGTAGTAAGCAGTATAGTTCATTCGAAAGTATTGCTGCTCCGTGGCGAAGAGTTACGGACTCAGTTCGCAATCCCGCATTTCGCGTTTGAAACACAGCTGTGGGCGATTTGGCAGCCTAACGTTGGTTTTTATGCAATGATATGGGTGCTGGTCGTTCAGAAAGTAATGGCAAATTACTGAACGTAAACATGCCTAGGAATCACGAAAAGCCAAAAAAATGCGGAGTTGACTGCTACATCCTGCAAAGGATATGCAACTAGTTGAATGGCATGGCACATATTTAAAAGTAACAGAAATATGGAGACAAACCAAACAATTGAAAAAAAAAAACAGGTCTCCTCTAATTCACAATTCTGTCACACTCTATCTTATATATGTGCCAGTGAGTACTTAAAAATATACATCTGTATTAACTTAATGTGCTTGTAGATTCAGCAAAAGGGTTTTGTACACGCGCGCACATACCATACCGTACATATTAGTATTACAAATGAACCACCAAGAGCTAGGCGTACATCTACATAATTATACGGTGTGGAGACGACTGCTGTGAATACATAATTGTAACAAAGAATCATCGTTTTACTTCGTTGAGGCATCGCTACCTGCTGAACCCTGTACAGCGTTTCCACATGTATTTCAGTTTTTGTTATGTTTTGGCTATCCATGTCTAAGTGTTATATACCCAGCGCATTTGTCTCCCCTCACATCGCCTTTTCCCGTTTACTATTAAAGTTTGCGTGGTTTCACAGTTGTTAAATGGTCTCTGCGTGCACCACATAATTTAAGAAAGAATAAATCCTTTCGAAATGATAACATAACCCGGGAAGGCTAAGGAAAAAGGGGTTGGCTACCGCTGAACTGATGCCCGAGTGTGGAAAACCACAAAACATTAAGAAGCTTTTTTGTTGTTGTTGCATATCCCTTACAGGATGTTGCAGTCAACATCAACATTTTTCAGCTGCTGTTGTTGTACTAGGCAAGATTACGTTCAGTAGTTTGCCATTGATTTCTGAGCGATCGGCTCACATACCCCGTTAGTTACCAACGCGGCGAGAACCGCTACCTATTCTCGCTTTTACGAATGGAAAAACGCACAGATACAGGGCTTTATCTTTCTGTGTTTGTCTCTCTCTCTCTCTCCCCCCCCCCCCCCCCATTTGTCGAGCTGTTTAAGTTAAATTCGGGCTCCAGGTAGGCTAACCCCAACCCGCGCAACGAATGCCGAGAAGTCGGATGTGTCGGTCGAAAGGAGCAAACATCTCAACTCTGTAAACAGGCACAATGCAATCACGCACATAATAAAACAAAGAATATCAGGCAATCGAAGAAGAAGATGTGTCCACATTTATAAATATCAGTTGTGATTAGATACGCAAGGTTCGTCTCTGGGTTTACCTATAGATTTTAATGTTTATATTGTTTAGCCTGACCTCTGTGGGGTTGATTGTGGGTTATTTTTTTTTTTTACATATTGCCGTTCCAAGTTTTGTATTTACCTTTTATTTTGCACGAACTTAACAGAAGGTGAATACAAAACTTGGAACCGCAATGTTTTCCACACACACCAAAAAAAACAACAACCCCACAATCATTGAAAATACACCCTGTCTGTTTGAAGCACCTTAATTGACTGACCTTTATCTCATTCGGTAATACATGACTGGGGCGTTTATTGCGCTCGTGTTTCAACTTCCCTTGCGCTGACGGCGGGGTGGTGGGTTCATTCCACACACCGGTCACTTTAACGTTGACTTCTCGTTCTGAAAGCAATGGCAAACTACTAATCGTAAAATTGCATAGAACATTAACCTAGGGTTGATCACAACGTCATGCAAAGGACATGCGACATTATATATATATATATATATATATATATATATATATATATATATATATATATATATATATATATATATATATATATATATATATATATATATATATCAAAGAGTATAGTAGTCTCATGTATTCAGAAAGTTCCATTTTAGTACTTCTGATTATGATTGTACAACCAATCCACATTTCGTGCCTACCTGTGTACTGTACTTGTGTTTCAAACTTTGTCATCGCTACGCGCACTCTGCCCGTCACTGACCTTTTCCGCGGGCCATTTTTCCTTTGTCATTTCTATCATTGCCGTTACGTAGCCGTTATATTTGCAAAGCTTTACCTAATCTCTAGTTCCTAGTATCTTATTTCGTCGGTTGTGTCCATGCTTCCTTTGTACATATATTATCTATAGTATATCTACCTCTCTGTAATATCTACACTTGGTCTGTAATGTCTGTACCTCATATGTAATATCGGGACGCAGAGGTGTTTCCAAGGCACCAGGGCCGGGTTATATACTGGCCTAGACCTATTGACGCGTCCTCGTCGAGCGTCCTGGGCAACAGGTCCCTTCAGGGTCCTGGCTAAAGTCAATAGGATCGCTGATTCCTCCGAAGTCGGAGAGTGTCTGCCTGTACAGCGAGGAACCACCAGTCTGCACACCAATAAGCCAGACCTGGGACAACGGATACTCACGCAAACCTCAGGTCCTGTATGACATCACACTGATGTTGGACAACAGGATGCCTTCATCCGACATACAGGACTTCGCGTTGGAGCTCAAGCCAACGAACACAAGCAAGCAAGCAAGCATATGTAATATCTATACCTCATTTGTAGTATATGTCTTGTCTGTAATATCTGTATTATGTATCTCGTTTGTAGTATCTGTACCCCGTCTGTAGTATATGTATGTTGAGTGTAGTATCAATAACTCGTACATAGAATCTATACCTTATTTGGGGATATCTGCACCTCTAATATAGTACATACTCCTTGTGTGAAAGTTCCGTTTTAGTAGGAGTTTTTAAAAAAAAAACAAATCAATCTACTTGCCCATCTGCATATCTGTGCTGACATCCACCCCCCCCCCCCCCCCGCTTTCATGAACTCTGCCATATTCTCATCTACTTTGTTTTTACGGGGAGGGGGGGGGGGTTATAATATTGTCTGATTCAAGTTGGTACAATTCTCCTTCCTCCTCCTGCTCCTCATGTTCAACCTCATCCTGCTTCTCCACTTTGTTCTTTTTTTTTTTTGGTCCTTCTTCTTCTCCCCTCCTCTCCACCTCACCTTCTCATTCTCTTTAACTCTTTTGAAGCATGGGTTTTAAACTAACTAGCGGCAAACCGTCCTATCTTATGCTCCCACCACATCCGCCCCATAATATTCATCTCTTGTCCCCGTGTATTTTGGGTCTCCTTCCATTTCTGTTGACCTGTGCTACGAGAGAAAGGACCAACTGGTTATATATACTAAACGTAATTCCGACCAGTCTCATAAAATAAATCCGCGGCAAATGAGTTAAGACACTTGTTTCTTATCAGACTTCAGCATCAGGGGGTACCGTGTGTTCAGAGTGCCGATATTTACATAACTGCAAAGACAGTAGGCTACTGTTTGATGAGAGGGACCCACACGGGATATCTTACGCCCATTGTATCTTATTGGCGGTCACGAAAATACGTGATTGTCGGGGATGCGTTCCCGATATGAAGCGTTTTTGTGATAGCAAGAGGTGAAGCCAGCAACAGCATTCGGCCGATAGCGGCATTATGTCTAGGTTTTGTGGTGTACGCTGATAAATACATTAGGACAAATTAATAGCACGTCTGGCACTGTTGTGATTTCTGAGGCTTTTGATGATTAAAATTCAGGAATATGTGCTTTGAATTTCTCCGTGCGTCTAGACAATCTACAGTCGCAGCCAAAGCGTCCTTGTATAAGAGGTGACTGACTATACAGTATAAACTGTGCACACAACGCAGGACTGCATGACTATCTGTCAGTCTGTCTGTCTATATATCTATATATTTGCAAAGACTTTCTGTCTGTCTGTCTGTCTGTCTGTCTGTTTTCTATGTATTTGCATGCATGTATATATGTCTGCCTATCTGTATTTTCATCTGTCTGTCTGTCTGTTTGTCTGTATATCTGTGTATTTGCATACATGTATATATGTCTGCCTATCTGTATTTTCATCTGTCTGTCTGTCTGTTTGTATATCTGTGTATTTGCATACATGTATATATGTCTGCCTATCTGTATTTTCATCTGTCTGTCTGTCTGTTTGTCTGTATATCTGTGTATTTGCATGCATGTATATATGTCTGCCTATCTGTATTTTCATCTGTCTGTCTGTCTGTTTGTCTGTATATCTATGTATTTGCATGTATGTATATATGTCTGCCTATCTGTATTTATGTCTGTCTGTGCATGTCATCTGTCTCTCTGTCTATATCTGTGCCTGTCTGCCTGTCATCTGTATCTTTGTTTGTCTATATCTGTGTCTGTCTGCCTGTCATCTGTATCTCTGCCTGTTATCTGTATGAGTGTATGTATCTGTGTTTGTCGATAACTATGTGTGTGTTTGTGTTCGCATGTACGTGTGAAACTGCGTTTCACTAAACCCAAAGCTACTGAAATATATCTCTGTGTGTGTGTGTGTGTGTGTATGTGGAGGTCACCTCCCATCTCCTCGCTTACAAACAAGAAAAGAAACATTCAGTGGGTTCAAGAATTTTTGAAAAGAGAAGAAAGATCATATTTAAAGAGTCCTTAAAAACCAGATGTTTCACATCAGAAGCCATTTTCACGAACAAGACCATATCCAGGTGTATGGTATTTACATTGCAGACAATTCACGGCACAAGTGACGCATACATGCAGTATTTGATGGTGTCTTCTTATTTATTTTCTCACAGACAATTCATGGCACAAGTGACTTACACATGCAGTATTTGATGGTGTCTTCTTATTTATTTTCTCATATTTTCATCAAGTGTCACCCCCAGCATTGAATGTCGGCTTTAAGAAGTCTCAATACTCCCTGAACTGCATCTTCACAGTAATTGATACAGGCTTCTTCCAGCTCATCTTCTGATGGTCACCCAAATATATCATCACCTTTCTTAATTTAGGGCGGCCCAAAATGTTTCATTTGTGCAGTTATAAATATATTGTGTATGTTGTGCACCTGGCCGTAGATACACAGAGAGCAACATAATGTTTACTGGTTAGTTTCATTAAAGGCATGAATGATCAGTATATAAAATGTAGCATGATTCTATAGTTCATTCAGTGAAAGATTCAACTGTTCTATTCCTTCTTTATGATGTTCCATTGCATATAAACTAATGCACACATATTAGATGATAATTCTACTGAATTTTTTAAATTTTTGTGACTTCAACCCAGACAATTTTTAACTCCTTTTGCACCAGACAATTTTAACATAACCCATTGTCTTCCATTTGACACCTTTTTCCTTCTGTCCAGGCACATATTATGTAAACTCCTTCAGTCTAGGCAATTATTAATATAAGTTCTGTGCTGATAGTTATTACGTACATTTTTGTGTCAGACAGTTATTATTTTAACTTCTATGTAGGCAGTTATTACTATAATTTAATATGTCCAGATTATTATTATGTCAACTCCTATCCACACAGTTATTATTTTAGTTTGTGTCAGATATGACTGAGAAACTGTATGACAGTAGACAGTACTACCTGCTTTCTGTTAGTGCCGAATGTTGGGCGGCACTTACCAAACCCGACACCCCACATTGTGCCAACGGCTTTGGGCGGAAGAGCGCAATTGGGAGGGTACGAGCCTTATCCTGGTGCAAGGAAATGCAACCTAAAGACAAAATGTCATGGCAGGGCAGACCAGGCCCTAAGCCTTGGTTGGCAGCTGGTCTAGGATTGAAGCTCCAACAGGCGGACAGTTAGAGCACTGCATTGCTGATCCGACAGCTTCTGCAGCTTGTCTTGTTCCAGATGTAAAGGTGTTACCTTTCATCTGGAGTGAACTAGGCAGGCCGAGAGAGGGATCATGCTTCATGGGCAACACATGGTCTCTATATTTTAGCCCAGGCTTTGTGCTATGGAGAGGCAATAACTCCATCCCTGGTCTTAACCGGTCTTGGAATCAAAGCGAGAGGTAACTGTTATGGGTTATAAGTCCTTGTCAATTGGCGTAGACATGGGGCGCCACACGTGATCTCTAACGGTGGGAGACACCTACAGGTGTCACTGATCAGCTACCACCCGCCTCAAGCTGGACAGCCCCCGGCCAATTGGGTGCTGATCTGCCACAGCCTGCCTGCTTCAATGGGTGCTTGGGGCTAGGGCAAAATCTGAATCGCAGGCTGTAAAACCAATGCACCAGCTACTAATAAAAAGAAAAATAGAAACCTCAAGCTACGGCTTGCAACCTGGAACGTAAGAACCATGTGTCCAGGATTTTCCACTGACTTGACCAATATTGACGATGTGAGAAAAACGGCTGTGATTGTTGCCGAACTCAATCGTCTTAACATTGATATTGCTGGTCTGCAGGAGACTCTCCTCGCTGAGGAAGGGTCACTCCGGGAAAACAATTACACCTTTTTTTGGAAGGGTAGAGGGCAGGCAGAAAAAAGGCAATATGGTGTGGGCTTTGCAGTGAAGAATTCGCTACTGGGAATGATTGAAATTCCAGCAGGAGGTAATGAAAGACTATTATCCCTGAAAGACTATTATCCCTGCGCTTGGCAACCTCTTGTGGTTTTGCCACCATTATTACTGCATATGCACCGACACTCGATTCCAGTTTACGTCACTGTGGATCATAAGAGGCAGGACTGGTTTGCGGCAAACAGTCAGACACTGCAGCCCTTGATTGATAAGAAGATAGCTCTTTTAAGAAACAAGGAAAGAACAATGCGTAACACTCTGATTGAGTTGAAACAAGCTAGGAAGGATGTGCAAAAGGCTGCCAGGCAGTGTGCAAATGACTATTGGATCAAGTTATGTGAGTCTATACTAAATGCAAGTGATAAGGGAAACATCAGAAGCATGTATGAAGGGATAAAGAAAGCCTGTGGTCCAATGATGAAAAGAAGTGCACCACTGAAAACCTTGACTGGAGAAATCATCACTGATAAGAAACAGCATATGGATAGATGGGTAGAGCACTATTTGGAACTTTACTCAAGTGAGACCAAACTAGCGGATGATGTCCTAAAAGCCATAGAGGCCCTGCCAACTCTTGACCACCTGGACACACTTCCCACCATAACAGAAGTTAAGTGTGCTATAAATGAACTTGCATCTAGCAAGGCTGCAGGTAAGGATGGGATTCCAATAGAGGTTATCATGAGTGGGCAAGACACACTCACTTTTCAGATCCACCAGCTAATAGAGCTATGCTGGCGAGAAGGACAATTCCCACAGGATTTCAAAGATTCAAGCATCATAACACTGTACAAGAACAAGGGCGATCAGAGCGACTGCAACAACTATAGTGGTAACTCACTTCTGTGTATTGTTGGAAAAGTATTTGCCAGAATTGTTCTGCGCAGACTTCAAGTCCTAGGAGATCAAGTATACCCCGAATCGCAGTGTGGCTTTCGACAAAACCTGCCTACCATTGATATGATATTCTCATTGCGACAAATGCAAGAAAAATGCACTGAACAGAATCAACCACTGTTTATTGCCTTCATCGACCTCACAAAGGCATTTGATTTGGTCAGTCGTGAGGGTCTGTTCAAGGTACTAAAGAAAATAGGCTGCCCACCAACTCTTCTGTCCATTGTGGAATCATTCCACACAGGCATGAAGGGTATAATCGAGTTTGATGATGCAACTTTAAAAGAGTTTGAAATCACGAGTGGAGTTAAGCAAGGTTGTGTACTAGCTCCCACCCTCTTTGGAATATACTTTTCACTTCTACTGAACTATGCCTTTCATGATCAGGATGGTGGTATATATATTCACTCACGCTCAGATGACGGCCTCTACAGTGATCATAGATTGAAGGCCAAGACCAAAATTAGGAGGGTACTGATCAAAGAGTTGCTTCTTGCAGATTATGCTGCAGTTATGACACACTCTGAGGAAGAATTATAATGTCTAATTTATAATGTCTAAAATAATTCTCCAATGCTTGTTCTGAATTTGGTTTAACAATTAACAAAAAGAAGACACAGATTATGTCACAAGGTGCTGCACATGGGGTACCATCAATCTTTATTGATGACGCCGAACTAGAGATAGTAGACCATTTTACATATCTAAGATCAGTGGGAAATAGCAAATTATCCCTAGATCAGGAAATCAACATCCGGATTGGTAAGGCAGCAACAACAATGAACAGGTTAAGAAAAAGAGTCTGGGAGAACAGGAAGCTTACTGCCAAAAAAAAATCCTTGTCTATCAAGCCTTTGTCCTTAGTAATCTTGTTTATGGCAGTGAAACCTGGACAACTTACTCACACCAAGAGAAATGTTTAAACAGCTTTCATATGCGGTGTCTGCGAAGAATACTTTGTATTAAGTGGCAAGACAAAATCACAAATACTGAAGTACTGGAAAGATCAGGTTGTGTGACGGTTTATTCCATGCTCAGTCTTCGTAGACTTAGATGGATAGGACATGTTAGGAGGATGGATGATGGTAGAATACCAAAGGACATCTTTTTTGGTGAATTACAGATGGGTAAGAGATCTCAGGGTCGGCCTCTACTATGATACAAAGATGTGTGTAAGCGGGACATGATTGATACAGGCATTGATAATGCACATTGGGAGCAAGTCGCCGCTGAACGTGTTGCATGGAGGGCAAATATCGGAAATGGAATAAAGACAAAGGAGAAAATTATTACAGATAAGTCACACAACGAGTGCGTGAGACTTAAAATGGTGCATGATGGTGGAAATGACCACGTGTGTCACATGCACCCACCGTGGACGTACATTTACAGCACGAATTGGCCTTATCAGTCACATTCGCTACCGCCATGGGTAGTAGTTATTATGCCTTTTTGAAGCACAAGACGGCAAGGTGCCAATGTTGTGTCAAGAAAGTAATTATTTTATCTTCTTTCCAGGCAATTATTACTTTAACTCCCTCTATCTTGACAATTATTACTTTAAATCCTTCTGTCCAGGCATTTATTACTCTAACTTCTCTCTAGACAGTTATTACTTTCATTTATGTGCAGACAGTTATTATTTTAATATCTGTCTTGTCAGCTATTACTTTCAACTCCTTCTGTCTAGTTATTATTTTACTTTAACTCCTTCTGTCTAATCAGTTATTACTTTAACCTTCCATTTTCAAATAATTTGTACTTAAACTTCTTCTGTATAGATCATTCTTACTTCAACTCCATCTGTCCGGGCCATTATTACTTCAATTTCTGTCCAGGCAGTTATTACTTCAGTTGAATCTGCCCTGAAAACTATTATTTTATCTCTTTGTGCCTGTAGAATTATTACAACTTCTTCTGACAGTTGTTACTTTAACTCCAGACAATTATTGCTTGAATTCCTTCTATCAAAACAGTTATTACTTTAAATCCATTTAGCAAGACAATAAATATGGTAATTCCTTCTGTTCAAGCAATTATTACTTTAGCTCTGTATGTCCATGCAATTATTACTTTATATTCCATCTGAGCAATTATTATGCTAATTTCTGCCCTGAAAATTATTATTTTAACTGCTTCTGTCCATTTAACCTCTTCTGACAACACAATTATTATGTTACCTCTTTATGTCCAGATAGTTATTTGACTCCTGCCTTCAGAACTTTAGGTTCTTTGTGGAGTGCCATACAATATCATAAGTAATTCTTATCAGCAAGTTACCATACTTGCACACCTCAGCCTTTGTGTGGTGATTAAGTCCATTTTATAGTAGGTCATGTATATATCCAGTCACAGTCACACTCAGACAAGTAATCTTGCAGTGCTGTGTGTACCTTTAGTGCAGTCAGCATTCATGACATTTTAGTACACCACAAGCCACTTGGCACATAGTTTGATCTAACAGACAGGAAGTTGCAGTAGGTGTCTTGTTCCTGCTAGTTCAAATTCGAATATTTTGCAAGAAAAATAATACAGTATTTAACTATTTAAAAACAAACAAAGAAATTCTGAAGCAGGAACCTGCTATGAGTTTGTTAGTGTAGACTTGCATGGAGGAATAGATGGTCAGTGTTTCCCTCTCATAGACCTGCACAGAGGAATAGATGGTCAGTGTTTCCCTCTCATAGACCTGCACAGAGGAATAGATGGTCAGTGTTTCCCTCTCATAGACCTGCACGGAGGAATAGCTGGTCAGTGTTTCCCTCTCATAGACCTGCACACAGGAATAGATGGTCAGTGTTTCCCTCTCATAGACCTGCACAAAGGAATAGATGGTCAATGTTTCCCTCTCATAGACCTGCACAGAGGAATAGATGGTCAGTGTTTCCCTCTCATAGACCTGCATGGAGGAATAGATGGTCAGTGTTTCCCTCTCATAGACCTGCATGGAGGAATAGACGGTCAGTGTTTCCCTCATAGACCTGCACGGAAGAATAGATGGCCAGTGTTTCCCTCTCATAGACCTGCACAGAGGAATAGATGGTCAGTGTTTCCCTCTCATAGACCTGCACAGAGGAATAGATGGTCAGTGTTTCCCTCTCATAGAGGATGCAAGTGCAGACGTCAAATTCATGTCTGCATGTGCTCATGACACTATCAACATAATCTCCTAACGATTACACCAGTGTGCTTATTCATGTTTGGTGCAGGGTGAACCCAGTCTTCTAAACTTCCTGCCTCAACATTTCAAATTCTGAATGTGCTCACAAATGTTTACATATTGTCTTTGTCAAGTTTTTAGGAGTAATAATAGTTCTTAACTGTTATAACTTTCTTTTTCCTTGCTGTCATTTGATCATGTCACATTTTATTAGAAAGTCTGATTTCTGTATCTCTTGTACCCTTCTACTTATCTTTCTTGTCCGTGCAAATTTACACACATGTTATCAGCTGTCCTTATTGATGTTATGACTTGTGCATAACTGGAGATATTCATATTATGCAGGATACAGAGAGAGGAGCAGTCAAATCACAAAAGACATTTGTCTACTGGAGGTGTGTACTTTATTTGTTTTATTAAACATCATATCATGTTAACTCTACCACATTATACTGGGTATATTTCATCATCATCATGTGCCATACTGATAAGCTTGGGCATTCTTTATTTGCCATCTCTCAGGATCACCAGGGACTTGGATCAGGTAACTGATTTTCTTCTAAAGCATACCATGTGGCCTGTCATCCAGGTGTTTATCTCTTTGCCTTCCCATTACTCATATTCCATTAATTTTGCCACTTGTCGCTAAGTTTTCAAGTTTATTTTTCTTTCATAACGTGCCCAAAATTCTCGACTAAGTCAAATTTCTCAAATCAGTTTACTGTTTTCATTTGTTTCTTAAAGGACTGTCTTTTTTGTTTTTCTCTCCGTCATGGTATTCTTTGTATTTTCTTCAGAAACCACATCTGCTGCCATCAGGTGTTTCTCGGCTTATTTGCTTATTTTCACATTTCACATAAGATGTCTAGTGCCATTATTATTTCAAATAATGGTTTTGTTTGTTCGTTTAGTCTGTGAGCAAATTCGATACTGATATCTTGAACCCGATCAATCTTCATAGGAGTGTATAGTGTTGACCTTTACTATTTCATATTGTGTAACTTATATATTTTTGCTAGTTCTGATGTGTTTTATTTATTTATTGCTTAATTACTAACAGTATTGTATTTATGTAGGCATATTTTGTTGATATATTACTTAAGCTTGCTTTGTATTTCTACTAGGGTTATCTGTCCTAAACATAATGTCTGTCTTGTTAGTATTTATTTCAGTGGTGTATATATTCTGTTAATAATATCTTTTGTTACATATATCTTGCACTGCAGCAAATAATTATGCATATTATTATGTTGCTGTAATTGTTCTTTCTGAGACAATTCTTATTTTATTACAAATAGGACTGGTAAGAGTGTTGAATGGTTTTTGTTATCCCATTTTTGCTGAGTTGTCTATTCAAGGCAACTCAGTGCCATTCTTGAATAAATGATGGTTTGCTGTAACTTGTCACAATTAGCCGTGTAGTTTGAACATTTGATGCTACAAAGACAGAGGGAGAAGGTAAATAGATGTGGTTGTCATTGTCCTGATAGGAACATGGCTTAAAGCTACAGCTCTAGAAAACCATGTGTGAACCAAGCTATGAATTTTGGCAAAAACAAGTAACCCAAGGATGTTATATTCCTCACTGATCCTGAGGTAGTAGATCAGATTCCTAATCTTCTCAAATAATAAAACACAAAACTGAGGAGATCCATATGCATGCTTGGCACATTTAAAATCCCTCAGCAGTTGGAAATAAAAAAGAGTAGGCCAAATAGGCTGTTGCCCAGACTATAATAAAAAAAATTAAAATCTGCATAAAAAGAGTATTTATAGCATGTGTTGTAGCAGCATGTATCAATAACTACTAAGAAAGCACTTTACAACACAATCTTCCTACCAACTCTATGCTACCAATGCCAAACCTGGACAATGACAGAAAAAGAGAAAAGAAAAATCACAACAACAGAAACGAGATTCCTGAGAAGAATACTCAATGCATCAAGAAGAGATAAGATCAGAAATGAAGAAATTGGGACTAAAGTGGGGGTTATAGCAGCACTAGATTTTATTAGAAAGCAGCAAGTCAAATGGTTTGGCCATGTAAGTAGGTTACCATTCAACAGTGTACCACAACAAGCAATGATGTACAGACTAGATGGAAACAGGAAGAGGCCGACCAAGTAAACTTTGGATGGAGGGAATAGCAGAGTCCATGGGAATATCGATACATGAAGCCCATAATCGGGCGCTCTCACGATGTTTATACTTCACCTCAACACCGCAAGGTACAAGAAGAACATGATATGAGATGATGAGATGTTGTAGGAGCAGCAGGAGGAGGAGAATAATGAATTAATTAGTGTCAACGAATGAACAAATTAGGCCTGTACTGAAGGAAATAACACAGAGGAAATAACAAAGGACCAGAAAGAAGATGAATACAAAGCATCTCAGTTATAACCAAGGCTAAGGATGCAGGTTGAATGAGGTAGAAACTTTTTTTAAAAAAGAAATTGATCAGATGGATGCCCTTTTATGTTATAAATTAATAACCTCTAGGTTCTTTGATCATCTGAACATGAAAAGCTCTTCTTAAATTAGGTATATCAGTATATATTAGTTTGAAAGACCTAGGGTGCATATCTAGACAAAGGAAAATTCTAAGGATGTCACACTACCCCCTGATCCCAAGATAGTGGGTCGGGCATTTAGCTTTCTCAGCTAAGGGCCAAAAATGGAGGACTCCCGCTTATTTTGCAGATATTTGAAATCCCTCAGCAGCTGGGAATTATAAAGAGTAGATCAAATAGGTCACCACCGGGCTACATTTCAATAATTTGAAAATCTGTCCACAAGAGAATAGTTTATTGTGGTCTTGAGAGGAGATGGCCACCGCTGAGTGATGTCTTGTCCCAGTTCATACTATGCTGATTAGCTTACACTGAGTGTTGATGTTTCCATTATGCTACACCTATGATTCATTCATTCATCATGTGCTATTCCGGTAAGCATGGGTGGTCATGTTTTGCCAACTTACACGATCACCAGAGTCGTGGATCAGCTCTTAGTTCTTGTTCTACCATGCCATATGGTCAAGCCATCCAGATATTTACTTCTCTGCCTTCCCCTTGTTCTTTTACCCTCAAGCTTGCCAGTTGTCACTAAGTTCTCTTGTTTATTTGTTCTCATAACGTGCCCAAAAAATGTGACTGTCTATGTTTAATTTCTCTAATCAGTTTGCAGCTTTCATTTGCCTCTTGTAGGACTTGCTCATTGGTTTTTCTGACTGTCCATAATATTCTCTGCATTTTCCTCAGAAACCACATTTCCATTGCAATTAGATGTTTTTCAGCTTGTCTGCTCAACAGCCACGTTTCACATCCATACAAAAGTACAGGTTCTATGTAGCACTTCAACACTCTTTTTCTTGTTGCAATTGACATCTTTTTATTATAAAATCCTATGATTGCATTGTGCGTTAGTTTGATGGATAAGTTTTGCTTTTTATGCTAACGTAAAGTGTTTATATTTTCCAGGTATGCGTGATTCATACCCAGAATCTGCACCAAGTCTTTCCCCACAAGTACCTCCTCAACTTCCAAGCTCATCCCCTCCAGAGCCACCTGCTCCACCTGCACCTCCTGCAGCCCCCGCTGCTCTGTTCGCACCCCCAGCACCAGCTACTGCCTCAGCAGGCGCTGCAACACCACCACCACCTCCTCCCATTCCTACTGGAGGTTTTCAGCCTCCAGCCGGAAGTGGAAGTGCTAATCAAGGAGGATTTGCTGCAGCTCTGCAGGGAGCCAAGTTAAGGAAAACACCTAAGGTAAAGCAGTCAGTATTTTATGTCAGATCTTAGCTATAATTTCTTGTTTTAAATTAGCTTCCTTTAAAACCAGTCAACATTCTTCTACAACACTTGCTATCTAAAGATTGTGCTAACCGATGAGAAGCTCATGGAGAGAACTAAACCAGTTCCAGCGAATTAAGAGACGAGGAAAAGATGGTGGCACTTAATAGGATAGACACTGAGAAAACATGAGGATAGTATCACTTAATACTCCCTTGCCTGGAATACAAAGAGTGAACAAAATAGTGGGGGAAGAGAATGAAACATAGATATGAATAATATGAGGAGAACATGAACAGAGCTGTAGGAGATAGTAAAACATAGGGTGGCTTAGTGAGGGTTACTTGATGGCCTATACTCCAAAGGGGGGACAAAGGACACAAGAAGAAGAAGGATTGTGCAAAGTGTGATCCACAAATAAGTAGCAACAACATGAACCTGTCTTTTCCTGAAACAGCTTAAAGTAACCTGAATCAGTCTGCTCAAGATGTCTTGCTGGTTTTAAAATAATATTCAGCTTCAAGTGTATATACAGATAGTGCCAACTTATCTGACATGTTGGGGATTAAAATCAATGAGAAGAAATAGTTGATAGCAAAACATAGCCTGTATTTGGCTTGCGAATGCATTTTGGCCACGATCCACATAAATAATGCATTCAAACGCATGTATGCATGAGAAAGCTAAATAATGCTACAAACACACTGGCACACACATGTATATGATACACTGATACAAAAAAAAATAGATGACTGCAAATGATTTTCTATAAAGAGATTGAATTAATATAAATTGATCACACAAATATTCTAGAAAAGGTTAGTTAAGCAGGATTGTTGATGGTTGATTGCATGGAGTATGATTATAATTGAAATTGAAGTTAGTTAGTTAGTTAGTCACGGTTCCAACCTCACAGCAACGGGTCGTCCCCATTTTGCTCCGTTCCTGTGCCATTGCCAGTTAATATCACACAAAAACGCCTCCCACTGCCCAATGTGAAAAGTGGAAAAGACAGGAGTCTCGACAAATAACAACCCGCACAGATACACTGTGCATAATGCCGCCGCCAGAATGTCAACACAATAGTCCCCCACGAAACATCCAGTTCATCTCTGATGGAATCGGCAGTCTGGATGTTTCCTAGATGTTCACCCACACAGTACCAAAAAAAATACAGTTCATCGTCGATGGCAGTGGCAGTCAACCAGAAGCCCAGCAGCCACGCTTTTCTGCATAAGGCAAAAACCGGTCAACTCTGGGACATAGCCAGCTGCCATCGCTCCGAACATGCAGTCACGTTCCAAAATACCTCGGGCAGATTCAGAAGCATTTCACACGAAACTCACAGCTCACAGTGTCGCGCCACGCACTCACTCAGTAGCAGGGCGACGGAACCATCAAGCCTCCTTGATATCAATGATATCCATGATATCAATTAACAGAATATGTTTCTGTTTGGGTATTTTATATTGCAGGACTAGCAGCAAAATTTATACCATGTTTAGCTGTCAAAGGATTCCTGGCAAATCCTTGCATAACGATGCAATGCAGCAGAACCTCACATATACTTCATTGTGACATTTGAGGTAGAAAGGAGCACATGCTGGGAGCCACAGTGACTAGCATGCTTGTCTGCCAGCCTGTTGATCATGGCTTTCCACTTTTACAATTGACCAGAGCTTTCAGGTCAACCCGGCCTGTGATGGGTACCAGGAGATGTCTTGGGAAGTCATGGCGGCTGGCCTAACACTGACCATATCATCCTGGACTGTCAATGTGTCTGTAAACATACGAGTCCAACTCCATATGCCCAATGCAGTTTGAAACATGCAAAAGTTCCTGTACTTCCTTTTTACTTTATACCCCAGATGATGGCTCATGGTGCATAAAAAGGGACATTTACGTACTTGTTTCAGTAAAGCCCACAATCTACTTCTTGTTTTTTTGGTGATTCATTCATTACCTTTACTATAGCCGCATCCTACTACCAGTACATGGTCAGCAGTGAACTTGAGATTTCTGTTCAAATTATCATTCCTATCCTCTGAACTACTATGGCTCCTTTCCTTTTAAGCTGCAAGATTTATTTTGCTAATTAAATTTATGTATTTATTAAACCTTGTGCTTCTTTTTAATAGTGCAAGCAAAAAACTTGAAACCTAAAATACTTCTTCTTCTTCTTCGTTCATCCGGAGTTTTTTTTTTGGACGTGATTGCATTGTGCCTGTTTACAGCAGAGCTGCGTTTTTGCGCCGTTAGGCTGACACATCCGACTTCTGTGGGCATTTGTTGACCGGGTTAACCTTCCCTGGGGTTTTGTAAGATGTGTTATTCCCCCATCCCAACTGGCCCATTTAGAACAGCCAAAGACATAACGGTCAGCCCTCAAGGGAAGGCAAGGGCAGACCATGGGCATTCCCCGCCATCCAAGGAGGCTTCCATAATTGCAGAGCCGACACATAGCACTCTGGTATTGAGCTCACCCAAGGAATTGTCACGTCCTGCACATGGCTGCTTAGCCTCACTTCCGTATATTGCCCCCCCCTCCCCTTCCCCTCCCCCTCCACCCTTTCACCACAGGCTGTTCCTCCGGAAACCAGAAGAATGCAATGTGCAGATAACATCCACACAGTGAGCTTTCGATTCAGACTTTCCACATAATGAATTTGCTATCCAAGCAATATTCAATTTCGTGCCACTAGAAAACTTTTTCCACCTTTGAGACGCCCACATAGTGAGCTTTCGATTCAGACTTTTCATGTAATGGATTTGCTATCTAAGCAATATTCTATTTCGTGCCATTGGGACGCTTTTTCCATCTTTGATGACGCCCACCATCCATCCATCATGTGCCATGCCGGTACGCGTGGGCGGTCATGTTTTGCCATCTCACTCGATCACCAGAGTCGTGGATCAGCTCCGTGTTTCTGTCTCGACCATGCCATGAGGCCAAGCCATCCAGGTATTTGCTTCTAGGTCTTCCTCTTGGTCTGTTTCCTTCGATCTTACCAGTTGTCACCAAGTTCTCCAAATAATTTCTTCTCATAACATGCCCAAAAAATTTTAATTGTCTGCGTCTAATGTCTCTAATCAGTTTACGATCTTCATTTGTTTCTTGAAGGACCTGTTCATTGGTCTTTCTTGCTGTCCATGGTATTCTTTGCATGATGACGCTCACACAATGAGCTTTTGATTTGGACTTTCCACGTAATGGATTTGCTAGCCAATAACCTAAAATACAGCATCAGTGTGTTCTCTGTACTGCATTCTGATTGCATTGTTATTTCTCAACCGTGCTTAATGAATTATTTATTTTAAATGGTTATAATGGTGTTACAAATTAAACATCAAAAGAGGAAAGGGCCATGTTCCACGCCTTGTGGCGCAATATGTGTAATGTGCCAGCTCCATATTTGCATAGACCAATCAGCACTCAGTGGATGACGAGGTCAGTATCATGCCCACACCTTTCCTCCCCAGAGTATTTCCTCTCACCCATTTTAGGCTGAGTCAACCTGGGAGCCCAGGTCAATTTACATAATAATCCCAGCCACTATGGAGATTTAAACACATATGCACTGGGCCAGCAGGCAGGCTTGCTAGCCATGGTGCAGCTGTGACTCCTCGAAGATAAATTTAACATATTTAAATGAGTACTATATTTATAAATTCCACAAATTGGCTTTCAGCACTTTTAAGTTTTCAATATATCATATAACATTTCCACAAATTTGTTTACAGCAGCTGCCAATTTTCCAGTATCAGAGTTTATAACTTATTTTCCTATTCATTTGAAGACTGATGGTCTTGTTTGTAAATTCATCAACAGCCGGAGGAAAAAGAAGCTGGTGTTGGTGTGGCACCTTTGGACCGCACTAGCTCTAGCTCCAGCCTAGTGAATCAAGCGACCACTCGTGGCAGTGGCAGTGGTGGTGGGCACATTGATGTTATTTCTGAGATGCAGCAAAAGCTCAAGGCCAGGAAGGCCAAGTCTGAGACACCAGGACAGGTGCGTGTTTGACATTATCTTCTTCTTGTGTCCTATGTTGATGATCATTAACATGTCGGGCCCAAAGATATTTTTTGGACTTGTCACCCCAAGATAAATCTAAAATCTAGAATTGTGGCCCATAAATTTACACTTCGAGAAATTAATGTGGTGGTTACCCCTTCCCTTCTACACAAAATTGTTGGATGACTCATTAATGTGATAGCTCCAAAGAAAAACTGATATTTGACTTATTTTCTTGAATGTCTTCAAATAGCTGGGCCTATTTTATGCATAGAAGGATTTTGCAGAAACATGATCAAGGTAAACCTCCAGCTGATTACCATTATGAGGCTGAATGTAATCTGGAAAAACAACATTGGCTTCCAAGTAAAAATAAAACTATAAATCTTTAGTTGTGTGTGTTCTCCTGTATTGATTTGGAAGATGGATTCATTCTTTAACCAGAAGATCCAGACTTGGTGTTCATTTGGGACAAGAACTGACATTATAACACTGAGGACAGTACCATGCATGCTCTGTCCAAATCTTCAACAGCCAGCAAAGAGTACCAGTGCTAATGGTACCAGTTCCAGTTTGATTATGTGTCAGTCTAATCTTTTCTCAGAGTACTGAGTGTCTGCCAGATCCTCAGGTCACTTCCTGCCGCACAATTCTTTCTAGGTTATGATGTATCCAGACATTTGAATACAAATGTTACCAAAATGTCTGTGATGCAAGAATTCACAGTGATTTTTCATGATGCTGGAAGACATTTAGTGCTCAAATGTTGCACACCCTCAGAATCTCTAGAGCAAGCCCGGTCTGAGTGTATTTGTTGTCTGCCAGAATGGAACCAAACCATTATCAGTCCCTGATATCATTTTGTACAAAAGTGAACTACTTGTTATTATGAAGTTTGAACAACACCTACAAAGCTATCTACACATGTCTTATTTAGAGCATGAAGTGCTAGGAAAACACGGGCAGCCAAGAATTGCTCTTCGATAGGTGATGTAGTCAATATCATGCCCACCGCCTTTGTATCCCGGATCATTTACAGATACCCTTTTCAGGCTGGTCAACATGAGAACCAAGGTCAATTTTGTTAAAATCCCAACCTTTATGGGAATTAGATCACATTATCACATTGTCAGTAGGCAAGTGGGCTAACCATTGTGCCAGAGAGAGAGAGCATATTTCAATGTTTTATATTTGCTTATAAAAATCTAACATTGAGCAACACCTTATTAATTCCAGTGCTACATTCTTTATAAAAATAACTGCTCAATTTCCCATGTGTAATGTTTCATTTACCTCTATAGGGAGACGCAGACCTGCCTGCTCCAGCAGTGGCACCAAGTACATCTCCAGAAATACGGCGCCCTTGGGAAAAGAATGGAGTGGCAGCAAAACCAGCACATGTTATTGGATCTGAGTCACCCAAACCATTGAGACAGTGAGTAAAACATACTACATACTGTGGGTTTTCTTTCTCTTGTCAGGGAAAATCTTCAACCAGCAGTAAATGGGTAATGTGGAATCTGATCAGATATCAAGGCCTTGTCATTCTCTTAGGTTGGTTCTGCTGAAGTGCCGGCTGATTCTTTATTCTAATTGTTCCTCCCTTATTGTGAATCCTGATTATTTCTTTCTTTGCAGATATAAAACAATGCTGTTTGAACATTGTGGTCATCAACCCAGTGTTCTGTTACTTGTCCTGTCTTACAAGAAGCACACTTTCTTCCATGTGTCATTGATACTCAGACCGGTTGAAAGGGTTACCACAGTACAACATGAAGCCAGTGGTGCAGAATGGATACACTGGCATTAAGAGGAACAATTACTTTCAGGTGATGATCACACTTGGGAGAGTAGGTGATCAACATACCTGGAAGAGAGTGACAGTCAGAATTGATGCCCTATGACTACTGCTGGGACAGACAGAGCTCTTATGGCATTGTAGTGTGTACATTGATGTCAAGTTTTCTTATCGTAAATCATACTTCTTCTCAGTGTCTTATGTCTGTCCATAAATCTATCTTCCCCAGTGCCATATGCCTGTATTAGGAAACTTCAGCCCATGGAATACAAAGTTTGCTGTCCATCTTCATGCTGGCATGTCCTGCCCCATCTTCCAGGAAGCATGCCTGACATCACCGTCCTGTCCATGCCACTGAGACATTTAATATAGTCAATATAAATCATTCAACATGTGCAAAATTGTGTCCAAACCATTGGTCTTAAGTAACCTCTTCAGGGTGCTTAATAAATGGGATCACAGCTGTTGCATCCTGTATTTTGGGACTGACGAGAGTAGACACATCAGTAGCATTGAGATAGCAGCATGGTCTCGTGCATAATGTGAAGAGCACTACTTGTTCATTTCCGTGGACTTTATAACATGAATTATCTTGCTGATGGCCCGGATGCTCAACTTCCCAATTGTTTCTGTAGTGTTTTATGATATACTAGCTGACCCGGCCCGGCTTCGCCCAGTCCTTGGTGGGGAGCATCTCATTTAATTCATATAAGTAGTCATATAAGTTCCCGTTCCCGTTACCGACTATCTGTCTGTCTGTCTGCTGTCTGTCTGTCTGTCTGTCTGTCTGTCTGTCTGTCTGTCTGTCTGTCTGTCTGTCCGTCCCTCCCTCTCTGTCTGTCTGTCTGCCTGTCTGTCTAATCATTTATTGGTTGCAGTTAGAACAACCTTAGATAAACGAAGACCAACTTACAAAAAGCATTAGAAAGAGCACTTGAAAGATCTTTACATCTTCCCCCAACAATTAACTTGGGTAAATGGAGCGGCGGCAGCAGAAGAAGGAAAAGGAGGAGTAGACAACTACAGCGAAAAGGTGGGTCTGTCTATCTATCTGACCCAGCGTGACTTCGCCCAGCTCCTGGAGTGTAGCGTCTCATTAAATTCATACAACAAAAAAAGTAACTTAAAAAAATGCCCTTCTACACACCATCCATTATTTTTAATGAAAACGCTTTCTAATCACCTGCATGACTACAGTAACTTCTTAAGCAAAAAAAGATGAGTTACAATGTTATGCATTGTGCATTATTTTTATGAAAACTTTGAAAATGCCTTACAGATTGTATCATTATTTATTATAACTCATATGCCGGTACATAACTATGGACAAAGAGTTTATAAATCTTTGAAAACGATGCCACAATATGACTATAAGTTATACAGAAAAGTTATGCCCCTTGAAATAACTTTTATAGAGTTAGGTCCCCTGAGATATATTAAATTATGATGAAAAGTGAAAAATGAAATAATACTGGGTAAGCATGCGATTTCACACTAAAAAAATATGACAGTGGGCTGCACTGGAATGAAAGAAAGGCGTGTAGAAAATTTCATCTCAATCGGATGGGCCGTTCGCGAGCGCACAAAGGACATACGGACATACAGACAGACAGACAGACAGACAGACGGAGATCGCAATTTATATATAAAATTAGCTAGTAAGATTTGGTTCTTTATTAAAACAATATTTACTTCTCATATTTTCAGACGCAACCCATCCCTGACTGGCCAGGAAGCTGCTAGCCTCATTAACGAAGGTGGAGCATTAAGTGGAGAGTTGGAGATCCTGAAGCAAGAAATACTGGCTGAGATGAGGAAGGAAATAAACAAGATGAAGAATGAGATTATTGAAGGTAAGATATTCATTTTCAGAAGTGTTTGTCTTCAGAAGTTCCTTTTGTATTTGTTTGATGTCATAGTCTTCACCATCATCATGTTTCACAAACTTTGAATATCTTAGCGTCATAATTAACAGCAATGAGAACTGTGAAGAGGTAGTGACACTTAGACTGGCCAGCCATAGCAACGCAGAGGTTAAATAGTATTAAGATCCTGTGGCACAAATGCCAGCATACAAATTCAAGTAACACTTTGGAAGTAATTTTATATTTTTGATATTTTCTGGGAATTGCCTTGAAAGGAATGGTGACGAAGAAGAGAACTGTCCTCCCCACCTCATATGTTCTAGCCCCCTCTTTTGCATCTCCACCTTAAAGGGGTAGAGGGGCTTGCTTGTACCACTGACCCCAAGAGCTATGCCAATGGTGGCGCAGCTACTGGTAGGGTCTCTCATGTCAGACGGGTTAAGGGCGAACAAGATGAAGAGAGACGCAATCATGCCCTGTAAATAGATTGGGGACAGTCAAAGGCTAAGGAAAAGCAAACCTGAAAAAATTCTTGTCAAAGTGGGATGTACTGAGCCACAGACTTGAGGAAACAGTACAACACAATTCATTTTATGATACATCATAACCTAGAATATGTGAAGGCCTAATACTTCACATCCATGCAGCAGTGTCTGCTATGGGACTGCCTTGACCTAAGATAGTTGTGAAAAAATCCAGTGGTATGAATGCTTGCTGATTTCAGTTGCCTGAGGTCATGAGTTGTCATTCTTTTAAAGAATTACCAACACCCATCAGTAATCCTGTTGTAGTTACTGCTGTTTGGGTGTGAGGTGATAGGATTTCACACCATGATCAGGGGAGTGCGTCCAACTCCTTTGCTAGTTGAATTGTCTTTTCCAGAGAGGTCTGGTACTCATTTTACAAAACTGAATGAACTCCAGAGCTGCTGGCAGTGTGTTTGTTTGTTTGTTTTGATTACTACATCTGTACCATAGCTGATGTGTGCTGAGAGTTTTTTTCTGGGCTGAGAAATAAAGGCCACTTGCCCAAGCAGTTGCTGTTATAGTGTACAGCGTAGGATTTGTTTTAACACCCCAAGCCTTACTGGTGATTGAACATACATCCCATGATGTGTGAGGTGAACATTCGGACTCCTTGGCCATCCGCCCATCACTTCTTGCAGTTGAGAAATACCATACTTCCTTTTCTGGACCATTGTTGGCACTAACTATTATGATATGTGTCCTCTGTGCTAATGAGGTCCCCAGATACTGATGCCATGGCTAGTATATCACAGCTGTACTATGCTAGTGGTGTTCTCACATGTTTGTTGTATGTACCACTTCTCTATAATGCTTATAATGGCTCCAAATATTTTATACCCTAACTCTAATGCTCCCTTTTTGCTGTGGATAGTTGTGAGAAAAATATCTGCTTCAAGAACACCTAGCATTAAAATGAGTGAGTCAATGTTTTACTATGGTCAATGCTAGCATTAAAATGAGAGAGTCAAGGTTTTACTATGGTCAATGCTAGCATTAAAATGAGTGAATCTAGGTTTTATTTAATATGGTCAATGCAAGCATTAAAATGAGTGAATCTAGGTTTTACTATGGTCAATGCTAGCATTAAAATGAGAGTCTAGGTTTTACTATGGTCAATAACATTCTTCTTCTATTGCCCCTTATCTCCCATTGGGGCATTTAACACTCAACCAACTTACACCAAGCAGTCCTGTCTTTTGCCGTTTTCTGCAGCTTCCTCCATGTCCTCCCCAGATAGTTCATGTATGTCTTTAATTCTCTTCTCAATGTGTTTTTAGGTCTCCCACTATTTCAGCAAAGGACTTTCTAGTTACACTATCTTCAGGTTTTTGTCTCTGTCCTCACCTCTTGTTTCCCAGGAAATGATTTTGTTCTCTACATGAACTCTACATTGATGATTCTGTCACATCATTTTATTCCCACTATTCTGTGCAGCACCATATCATGAATGCTTATACAGGGTGTATTTTTAATGACTGTGCAGCGTTTGAAAATATTGCCGCTTCAAATTTTGTATTTACCTATTATATTGCATAAACTTTACAGAGGGTGAATACAAAACTTAGACTAGCAATATTTTCAAACTGCATAGTCATTAAAAACACACCCTGTATGTTCATTAGTAATTCTTGTAGTTGTTCTCTATGTTTCTCTTTCATATAGTAGTATAATTTAACATTGGAGTTTCTAAATTTGGTGCTAAGTTTAATGCCTTGTGATTCCCACACATTTCCTAGTAACATTATTCATGTTATTTTCCCCAGCTATCCAGCAGGAATTGGGACACAGATAACATGGGCACTATCATTCCTGGCTACAAGAACCAGATTTCTATATTACATTTCTGTAATGGCGAAAATCAAAGAGCCTTGACCACCGACGTGTTGTTGTCAGAATATTTAATTCACTGTTTTTTCTTTGTGAAAGAGTTAAAGACTGCTAGAGAATATATGTGGAGTTACAGCTACGTTTGTTTTTATCTGGTGGTTTGCTGCGCGTATACAGTGCTTGTGAATGCTGAGTTATGAACAAAATGTATGTGCACACACTCATATAATTACATGCATACCAGATGTAATTTATGTGATTTGATACTTATGCAAATATTAGTATATTTAACACACGCAGTATTAAGCAATTCATCTGTTGAATGATGACTATGGACAAACACTTTTAATTTTGTTGACTCATTTTACAGCAAGAAAATAACATACGTTATTGTTTAATCCATACATTGTGCTTTCCTGAAAGAAATGTATCGTTTGGTTTTGTATGGAGTGAGTGACAGATCAGCTTATGGTGATTTAGTTTATAAAAGATGAGTTAAAACACAAAGGTTGATGTGTATGCATTGTAAATACTTTGGAGTAATTACCGACAGTGTTAGAGAACATTCACAACACAATTCCTGGCATAGGCAATCATGCCCTAATACTAGTAGCATTGCTGTGTTCACTAGAAGGGTTGCCACATGGGTAGACTGCGCATGGAATGATTAACTGGAACCATCTTGATGGTGCTCAGAACACAACACTATATGCTCCGTCTCTCTCAGTAGTAGTAGTTTTAAAACAAAGTCATTTGCATGTCCTTTACAGGATGTCATAACCTACCCCAGAATTTATTGGCCGTTTTGGGATTTTCTAGACACAATTTTACATTCAGTAGTTTGCCATTGCTTTCTGAATGGCCGACTCAAATACCATTGAGTAAATCAATGCACACACACAATTCACCTGCGGCTGGCTTTGAACCCGATCTGTTGGGAATGTGACACTGCGTTTGCAGTAGCCATAAACCACAGGCACTGATTCATTAAAAGTAAGAGTGTAAATGTTGACTGATCCCAGAGTGAGCTGACTGTGACTATGTCTGTGTTATCCTCACTTTTAATCATGATTACCACACTTGCCAAAAGTCTGACATTGCTAATTCATCAAGCCCCATGTGAGTCATATGTGATATGTACTGTTCGTCCTTTGTCCACCACAGTTGATTCCCTTGATACCAAAGCATCAGCTCTCTCATTGCCATGACCACTGTTTGAACTGGACAATAGATTCACTTCAGGCTTTGAAGTCTTGCAGACTATTATTAAGACACAATAATCCATACCATTGTATGCATCTTTTAGGTCATGATCATTATCAATCATTCCCTAGCCATAAGCTTGTTATTGTAAGTTGCTTTTGTATTTCTATTTATGATTTCTCTATTATTTTTAGACCTAGCATTTTCTGTCATTTCCTTATTGCTGTCTATTATTTTTAGTCAAAAACTTTCCTCTGTTTCATTCCAGCATGAAAGTTGAATGGGGTTAGAGCTTTCGGGTGTTATGCATTTTGATTAGTCAAGACAGAATGGTATACAAATACAAGCAGAAGCCAGAGCATCATTTTTACACCTTAAAACACAGCATATTCCAGTTGACTACAAACAGCTGAAAATGTGCATCATGACATATTATTGTCCAGCACTGGATAATACTAAAATAACAAGTCTTCCTCAAAGATCAACTAGACCATACTTTGTATGGAGTGATTGATTCTCCTTCTTGATTCTTCTTTGTACATCTTCAGACGTCAAACTTCAAGGAGGCAGCTGTCAACCTCAGCTTCTTGCCATCGCCAGAATTTGTCCTCACATGGTGCAGATGTAGGCCAAAATAATGTTCTCTGTTCTGCACATGTTGGACACTCTTTGAGCATGTGACATGATCATAAAGTTATGTTGCACTGTTTTCATCAAACCTGTGGCTGAGTGCATCCAACTTCAGATTGGACTTCCGGTCGCCAATATGGCGGTTAGGCGTTGAACCATTTAGGCCTGTGGCGTGTTTATGCTTGCAGCTACGGTTTGCAATCACATTTCCCTCATGTTGGACTGATAGTACATGGTTCCGTCGCCCTGCTACTGAGTGAGTGCATGGGCGATACTGTGAGCTGGGAAATTCGCAGGGAATGCTTTTACATCTGTCCTGTATAGTGACCTGCATGTTTGGAACAATGGCTACTGGCTGTTGCTGAATAGACTGATTTGCCTTTTGGGTTCACGAGTGCATTTTTCCGGAGACTCCTGGGAGTCGGCGCTGGAGCTACGGAGTTTGTACTTTATGCGACACTTTCGGCGGGTCGCCCTGCCGTAAAAGACCGAGCCATGTGAGAAAACCCGGGTCAGTGAGGTCTTTCTGGTGACTGCCGAGTCCATCGACGATGAACTGAGGTTTTCATGGATTAATTTTGTGTTGGCATTATGGCAGCGGCATTATGCACAGTGTACCTGTGCAGGCTGTTGAATTGCCGTGACTCCTGCCTATTCCACTTTTAACATTGGATAGTGGGGGGGGGGGGGGCATTTTGTATGATATTCACTGGCACAGGAACGGAGCATAATGGGGACGACCCGTTGCCGCGAAGTTGGAACCTCGACTAACTAACTATCCAACTTCATCAAGTATTTCACTCAACAATTGTCTTTGTAGAGGGGTGTTGATTTTATTCTGCATAGTGCATTGATTGTGCATGTGCTTACCCTATTCTCTCTGTGATCATGCTTGCTACTACCACAAGTGATGTCAAAAGTCCTATGGATGGCTCCATCCACATTTATGTCAGATACATGTCATATTTCTTCTTCCTGTCTCAGTATCCCCACAATTGACACACTGGAGACCAGTGCATTATCATTATCATCATCATGTACTATGCCAATAAGCATGGGCTGTCACGGTTCGCCATCTCTCACAATCACCAGAGTCATGGATTAGGTCTGTGTTCATGTCCTGATTATGCCATGTGGCCTAGCCATCCAGGTATTTATCTCTTTGCCTTCCCTTTGCTTTTTCCCCCTATAATTTAGCCAATTGACAATAAGTTTTCAAGTTGATTTCTCCTCATAACATGTCCACAAAATAATGACCGCCTAGATATAATTTCTCTAATCAGTTTACAGTTATTATTTGTTTTGTAGCACTTTCTCATTCATGTTTCTATCTGTTCATGGTTTCTTTGTATTTTCCTCAGAAACCACATTTCCACTGCCATTATATTTTTCTCAGCTTTACCTATTGTCCATGTTTCACATGTATATAACAGCATAGGTTATATATAGCACTTCAATACTCTTTTTCTCACTGCAGTTGACATCTTTGAATTGATGAGTATGTTTTCCATCTACCAGTGAGTCAGATTACTCATTGCCTCAGATTCCCCTGCGATAGTACATCTGTTGTACTTTGTATGGAACAAAGCAACAACTAGTAACATTTTCCAGCATTCATAACATTGTGTGAGGTAAAAGGACAAGTATTCTTGTGCTGCTAAATTAATAACAAATAACATTGACTTTGTAAGCATATCACCACATATTTGTAAACATGTGAATTTGTCACCATCTCTGCATCTAGTTTTAGTTTTTCTGCACTGAATTTTGTAATTTGGATTAAGATCTGTGGCAAATTCTGTGAAAGAAAAGTGTTTTATAGTAATCCTTAGACATAAGGATCTAAGAACTAAAAAGGTTGTAACAGTTCTTGGACAAAATGCTGTAAGAATTCTAGCAAATGATGCCATGAGTGAAACATATTTTGTAGTAGTCATTGCAAGGATGCTGTGAAAATCCTTGCCCAGTATGCTGTGAGAGAAGTTTTTTTACAAATATTCCTTGCATGTGATCTGTGAGAATGCTTGCACATGATGATCTAATAGCAACATTTTTGTAATATGCCTTGCATACAATGTGCGAGAATATTTGCCAACAATGCTGTGAGTATATTGCTACCGGTGCTGTGAGAATCCTTGCGCATAGTGCTCTGAGAGCAAAATTTTTTTGGTAACTCCCTTGCATATGATCCGTGAGAATCTTTGCATCTGATTTGTACTTCATCTATGGTATTTTGGAGGAATGTTGATTTTTTAATATAGCTCACTTATGCTCTGGAAGCAACTTATTTTGTAATAGTCCTTCCATATGATGCTGTGAGATTTCTTGCACATGATTTTCTGTGAGGAACATATTTTTTTAAAACAGTCCTTGCCACAATGCTGTGAGAATCCTTGCCCATTATTTTCTGAGAGGAACATATTTTGTCATAGTCGTTACAAATATGTGAGAATCCTTGTATACATTGTTATGAGGATTATTGCACTTGATTCTTTGAGAACCCTTGCACTTGATACTGTGAGAACCCTTTCACATGATGCCATGAGAATCCTTGCTGTGAGAATCTTTGCACACAATTCTGTAAGAATCCTTGTTATAATGCTGTGAGAATTGTTGCATAGGATGCTGTGGTAATCCTTGCATACAGTACGGTAAGAATCCTTGATTTTGCTGCTGTGAGAATCCTTGCACACAATGCTGTGAGAATCCAGCACACAATGCTGTGAGAATCCAGCACACAATGCTGTGAGACTCCATGCATACAATGCTGTAAGAAATCTTGCATGTGATGCTGTAAGAGTCCTTTGCACCCATTGCTGTGAGAATCCTTGCACATGATGCTCTGAGAATCCCTGCATACAATGCTGTAAGAATTCTTGCTTGTTATGCTGTAAAAATTCTTTGCACGTGTTGCTGTGAGAATCCTTGCACACACTACTGTGAAATCTTTTGCCCATAATAATTGTGAGAATCCTTGCACTCAATACTGTGAGAAACCTTGCACACGATGTTGTGAAAAATCTTGCGAGTGATGTCTAGAAAATCATTGCACACGATGCTGTGAGGGCAATCCTTAGACATATTCTTCAAGGAAGGCATAAATGGTAAACATTTATTTTACTGTGTGATGTGTATTATGTGTGTTGTAAACAAAGCTCTGTGACTGATCTGTTACATAGTCCAGCACCATTCTTTACATTTGTATATTATATTTTAAAGCTGAGTTATATTAACTGCCACAATTACATACATTTCTATATTTTAAACTCATCAGCCAAGCTACTCTGCATGCATTCTTTGGTTATTTCAGTTGCCATGGTGGTACAGTGGGGGGATGCTTGCTTGCTGACTTGGCAGTCATGTATTCAAATTCCCATTCAAGTGAGGATTCTTTAAACATTGACCTTGGCTCCCAGGTTGACATATTCCAAAATGGAAATGGGTACCAGAATTTTTTCTTGTAAGTGAAGGTGATATTGACCCATCACTCATCCAGTGCTGATTGGTCTATAAAAAATGAGGCTTGTACCAACACGCCTCTTGGCATGAACAAGGATTCTTTTTTTACTACATGTCATAACTTATTTCTGCTATTGGTCATTGGTACTTTACAGTAATGAATGTCTGGAGTTCAGATAATAAATATCCGCAAAAGGAGGTTTAGTAACAATGATCAAGGATGTAATTTAATAACTACAGCAGAGTAGGTTAATATACAACCACTGGGACAGAAAGAATTAATTTAATGTGTATATACAGGATTATTGGTTAGCATATTGAGTAGACTTATTCATCTTTGGTTGGAAGCCTGTGCAGAATAGGGAAGACTAAAACAGTATAACAATCACTCATGCAGATCTTAGAGAGAGAGAGAAATAGACTCCAGGAAATCAGTAGATGAGAAAAAGGGCTGACACTAGATCCGCATTGATAAAATCTAATAATAGTATAACTAGAAAATTCTTTCTCTGAAACTCACGGGTCAAAAGATTGATTGATTGATTTAGGAACCGACATCACAGCATTCTGGACATTCCCATAAGCACTCCGTCCCCATCCTCAGCAGCCAGCGAAGAGTTCCAACACTAATATTTCCAGTAGCAATCTGATTATATGTCCATCTCGCCTTTCCTCTGAGCGTCGATCGTCGGCTAGATCCCCTCGTCACACCTCGCTGCCTCATTCTTATCAGACTATGGTACGGGTCAAAAGAAATAGAGAGAGATCTAAAAACACATGAAGAAGAAAATTAGAGACAGAAGAATAATATGGGGAATCATATTCATCAACACCATGCTTGTTTTCTGAATTCATAGATATTAGAGATAGACACATAACCTCGCTGAAATGAAGCAGCCTAAACTAGTGCATTAAATGAAATGTTCACAACTGGGCAACTTATAAAATGTTAACCATTTATTATTCACAGGCTTGTTAATTATCTATGAAATATGTGATTACGTCATATAGCTGGAATAAACCAAAGCAGTTATTGTGTTTTTGGATGATAAAGGTCACAATGTATGAATTACTTATTATTTCACTTTAATTTTGATGTTCATCTATTAACACAACGACCAGATGACATAGTTCATATATTTCAGCTATGGTACATGATAAACATACGTGGTTAATGTTATGCCATTTTAAAGGCAAAGGGATTTGAGTGAAAGTAAAGTATCCATTTTCACATCATGAGGTTATTGAATATAAGGTGCTAGCCCCATATTTTTAGACTAATCAACATTTGATGGATGATATGATCAGTATCATGCTGGTCTCTCATTGTGTGCTGATTGGTCTATAAACATACCATGCTAGCCCCATATTTTTAGACTAATCAACATTTGATGGATGATATGGTCAGTATCATGCTGGTCTCTCATTGTGTGCTGATTGGTCTATAAACATACCGTGCTAGCCCCATATTTTGACTAATCAACATTTGATGGATGATATGGTCAGTATCATGCTGTTCTCTCATTGTGTGCTGATTGGTCTATAAACATACCATGCTAGCCCCATATTTTTAGACTAATCAACATTTGATGGATGATATGGTCAGTATCATGCTGGTCTCTCATTGTGTGCTGATTGGTCTATAAACATACCATGCTAGCCCCATATTTTTAGACTAATCAACATTTGATAGATGATATGATCAGTGTCACGCTGGTCTCTCGTTGTGTGCTGATTGGTCTATAAACAAACCATGCTAGCCCCCATATACCCAATTTGCCCCAAGGCACGGAAAAGGCTCTTGTATTCACTAAATATAATTATGAGTTGTAATAATACAAGAACAAAAGCATGGACCAGTATTTTCACATGTTTTTCTTTATTTAGCCACTACCACTTCATTTTAAAAGCATAAAAGATCTAGAGGAGATGCTGTCACTGCTAAATTTATTATGCATCATGATTGATTGTTTGCATCTGCCCGTATTGTGTTTTCACTGCCTCGGCCAGTGTTCGACTTCCTGACATCTCTTAGAACCATTTTAAAACAATTTTACACAGCAATAACAGATTTTAAGTGTTTAATTTTACATATTTGAAGAACAATCTGTGCTTTTGCACTCCACCAGAAGTTAGGAAATGTCATTTTCTATCATGTAGTGGGTTGATTTGTGTAGCATGTTGCTGCAATGGATAAAGAATTGTGTCAGATTTTGTGATTTCCTGGTAGTTCGTTTATGAAGTCACAAGCAGGGCATCCTGTTTTAATCCTGCTTATTGGTGCCTGTGTTGAAGCAAACATGCCATATTGTGGTAGCTGTGCTGCAGTGTTTCATCTGATGAAGGTTGTCAGCGCACTGGCTTTTCGTGCTTATCACTCTCAGCCTGAAATCTTATTGAGCATTAGTTTATTATTTGCATCTCTTAGAGATTTCATAGAGTGGTATTTTGTGATCTTTGGCCTGACAAATTAATCATAATAATTAATCAAGCATGTAGATATAGTCAGTTAAAGAACAAACCTTAAACTGATACTATTTGCTTTTGCTCACGAGAAAATAGGGAGAAAACAAATCTGCTAACATGGTAGAGTGAGTTAATAGTGGTTGTCCCTATAACACAGTTAAGTTTGTGACAGATTAAGATACTGCACATATTATAAATTTATCAAATTCCCACTAAACTACAACAAAGCATATATTTGTCATATTTACAGCTATTTTTCTTTCAACCTAGATGCAAATTTAGATAAATATTCTTTAATGTGCTGGGAAAAGGCAACAGAATTAACCAGAATCTAACATTAAATGTTGTAGCCACTTGCAAGAGCTAGCTAAACTAATATGAAAGACTGCATACAGAGTGAGTTTATTCTTGGCCAAGAGCCAGAGTGGTTGCATTGCACCTCTGTAATAGACAGTTTTTGATTAAAAATAAATCTTGAGCTTGTTGATATGTACTACACCACTTTACCTTGTTTTAATCATTGTAAATATTATTTTAATTTAAGTCTTTCATCTCTTCTGTGTCTTGCTTCATTGTTTTAAAGTTTATTTTCTTCTTTTTGATTATTTGTCATGAAACTTGTGTCACTTTGGCTGTTAACTGAGATGTGTTTTCTGAACCCAAGCATGACTGTTTCTTTCTACACTTTGTATTTCCAGTCTTTCTGCTATTATAATTTGCTGTTTGACATGAATTTGAGCACCTTGTTTTGGTCATTTATATAATTCAAACTTGAATAGTATTGATGGCTATGATGAATTAAGTATGTTTAGTTATGAAATTCAGATCTGTATGTACTCAAAATAAACATGGTGTTTTTGTATGGTTAAAAACATATGTGGTAAAAATGCACCATGCTCAGTGTTTTATTTACTGTCGTATTATATCACATTGATCTTAACTGACAGTTGTAAGCTCAATAAATATTTATGTGTGTCCTACTCATACATGTACTGTTTGTACACAGCAATGCTCTCGAGCACTTTTCCCACAGTGCCACGCTTACAGAATGAAGAAAGTTTATCTCACGCTACATTTCCTATTAGTAAGAAGTATTTACTTGCAGTCCCTTATTTATAGCATACATAGCTACCTTATTATGTGGTCCAGAAAGTACAAAATGCAAACACATAAAACGGAAAGAAGTTTGCTTCATCCCACACCAAATGTTTTGTTGGTAAGATATACTTTAAGAGGTACCTCTTTGCAACGCTTTATTGATAACATACATAACTACCTGATAATGTGATCTGGAAAGTACGAATCAATGCAGCTACATACATGAAACAGTGTGAAACTAAATCTACAGGACCTGAATGTCTAGGGATCTTTAAGTCATTGATTGTCTTTGACACTTCCTATCTCACCTACACCCTCTCGTAAGATTTGCTGCACCAGCTGGGAGTAGGCATCACTTGGCTTAGATTTCATATTGTAAATGAGTGCTTTATTTCATGTTGGTTTAAAGTTACATCCCATTGCACGTCTCTTGGCTTAGATTTCATACTGTAAATGAGTGCTTTATTTCATGTTGATTTAAAGTTATGTCTCTAGGCTTAGATTTCATACTGTAAATGAGTGCTTTATTTCATGTTGATTTAAAGTTACATCCCATTGCACGTCTCTTGGCTTAGATTTCATACTGTAAATGAGTGCTTTATTTCATGTTGATTTAAAGTTATGTCTCTAGGCTTAGATTTCATACTGTAAATGAGTGCTTTATCTCATGTTGATTTAAAGTTACTTCCCATTGCACGTCATTTGGCTTAGATTTCATACTGTAAATGAGTGCTTTATTTCATGTTGATTTAAAGTTATGTCTCTAGGCTTAGATTTCATACTGTAAATGAGTGCTTTATTTCATGTTGATTTAAAGTTACATCCCATTGCAGATAATGCCATTAGGGAGTGAAGTGTTAGGCCTTCACATATCCTATGTAGTGATGTATGAAGTAAACGGCAAGTTCTTTACCTCATCGACTTAAGGTATGAACATTTTTTGGTGCCCATGTTTATGAGACTGGGTCAACTTCAGAGTCATGAGGTCAGAAATAATAATCCTGGCTTTGCTTGGGATTGAACCCAGACCAAGCATTCTGACCCCTAGGCCATGGTGGTTTTTGTGTTGTTATATATGATTCTCTGAGTTTTCAATCCTGTAGTTCTTCTTCTGGAATATAGGCACTTAACCAGCACACCAATAATTCAGGGTGAACAAACATTTCCCAAAAGATTATGAGTTCATTGATCAAGTCATGTTCTTGACCTCTTCAAATAATTCTCTTATATCTAGTCATAACATTTTACAGAAGACTTTACATTTGAAACAGGTGCATTTATTTGAAAGCATGTTTTCCCTGCGTCACATTGTTATAATATGATTCCCTGCTTTTTCAATCATGGCATGTGTCCTGAAGTTCATCTTCTGACTTTCATCTCCCAGTGGAATATAAGTGCGTAACCGGCACACACCAAGCCATTTATAGCCTTGATTATGATTGGTAGGAGTTTGTAGGTAATGTTTTTCTACAGGGTTAGATAGGCCAGTCTCGTGCCAACCCCCAGCTGATGGAAATTAATTTAAGATTTCAGAAAACTTTCTTGATCATTTAGTTGCTTTTGTTGACAATTTTGTAGCTCTGTTTTTTTAAAGTATAATACCTGGATGCTGACACCGGAGGAAAACAGGAAAATAGAAGCAACTAAAATGTGATGTTTCAGAATAATTGGACAAATAATAATAGAGAATCAGAGATATGTGAAATAAGACAACATATGAGAACAATGCCAGAACTTAATTGAACACAAAAATAACTAGTCAGATGGCCTTACACAACCCGGGGGAAGAATAGTATAGTCTTGAATAAACCTGAAGCATGCTGCCAGCTTTATAGGACACATAGAAGTAGGTATTTGAGCGCGAACAAAGACACTTGCTCTACTTCTCTAGAGAATAATTGAAAATAAGACCTTGAAATCTTCTTTGTTTGGCGTTGGTTGGTTGGGTGGCATTGGTTGGGTGGGTGGGTGGCATTGGTTGGTGAATCCTCTGGAAGGCTACAAGTGTCATTTTTAAATCTGAAGTATGATGCATTAACCGTGCCTTGAAAATGGCTTGCATCTATCCGGGTGAAGTGGGTGTAAAGACTTTCCTCTCATCCTGGCACTGAAGTACTAAACTGAAGTACTATCTACATGGGAACCGTGCTGAGCTATCCTTCCCGTCTGCATGCTCTCCTTCCCCTCTGCCAGCTCTTCTTCCCCTCTGCAAGATCTCCTTGCCCTCTGCAAGCTCTCCTTCCCCTCTGCCAGCTCTCCTTCTCCTCTGCAAGCTCTCCTTCCCCTCTGCATGCTCTCCTTCCCCTCTGCATGCTCTCCTTCCCCTCTGCAAGCTCTCCTTCCCCTCTGCAAACACAGAATCCAGTTCAATACCGGCTCTAGAACACATCTGCAGGGAGGCAGATAAATATTGTGTATCCAGGCCATGATTCATCACAGCACATACAGACTGGTTGGGATAAGGCTTAGGCTGGCAATGTCCTTATAGCAAAACTGACATGTTTGTTCTTATAGCAAACTCCATATTTTCTGCTCTCCCATGCACATGAAGTAAATCAAGAAATTGAACCATGCTAGCAACACAGTCATCATTTCTGACTTAGCTTTGTGTATATAAATATTGTCATCAGTTGTTACTTCTGAATATATGTGATTATTTGTTAGAGTTTGTAAACATGTTCAAGACAATTCATGACTTTATTCTTGGCACACAAGTTCAAAATCAGTATTTCTCATGAGAAATGATCAGCTCTTTTGTACAGAAAATGGTCACAAACACTTCAGATGTGCATGAAAGGCAAAGGGGTTAAAGACAAGATGATTGACTTTATTGTACCAGGTTCTGTCTTATATGGCTGGTCTTCTTTCATGAAGGGTAGCATGTCAAAAGCATCGCACAGAGCATGAACTCTGTAGCCCCAGCAACAACTTCATGGATCTTCAGAAAAATTTAACTTGTGAACTGAATGATACCGTCTGAGACGATCCAAAAATAAAATATGCGTAAATTCGTCTGCTTATATCTTCTTCTTCTTCTTTGTCTGCGTTCATCCGGAGTTTTTTTTCCGGATGTGACTGCGTTGTGCCTGTTTACAGCAGAGCTGCGTTCTTGCGCCGTTAGGCCGACACATCCGACTTCTGCGGGCATTTGGTGACCGGGTTAACATTCCCGGATCTGCTTATATAAACTTCTGTTAAGAAACAAATCAGTGAAACATTGCTTTTAAATATATTCTAATCATGGAAGCAAATATATATTTTCTGTAAAGCTGTGCCTCTCTGTGTAGCATGCAGTATACTACAAGTTAAATAATATTTGCTTCAGAGCATGATCTATTCATATTCATAATCTTAGTATGCCAGATTTTTCAGTACACATTTTTTGCAGCTAATGATGAATGTTTATCACTTGTACAAAGCAATCATTGAATAAGTTTGATTGACCAACACTGTTAGTAAAAATCTGCCCTACTGAACATGTCCATTTCTGAAAAAGCATGCTATTAATAAAAGTTGTATTTTCATTGCAAATGTCATGTATAATACATTTGTTTATTTTATAGAATAAATGGACATGAGTTGCATTCACCTATTTATATCTAATTATCGTCATTTAGTGTCTTGCAAAGTGGCTTGGCATTCACGTATCTCCACAGATCTCAGTCCTTGGTGTTCTGAGTTAGTTCTATTGATGATATTCCTTGATTCCATCATTTCAGACCACCCAGCATAATTTCTTATGGTCTGCCTGTGCCTCTTCTACTGCAGACATTTCCAGTTGTCATCACGTTCTCAAGTGCCTCTGTTATCATTATATGACCAAAGAATACTGTTTGTTTTGTTCTAATAGTTGTTACATAGGGATACACTCAATATAGGATACATCAAACTCTCTCTCTCTCTAATTCTCTCTCTCTCTCTCTCTCTCTCTCTCTCTCTCTCTCTCTCTCTCTCTATATATATATATATATATATATATATATCAGGGCATGCTGAGTTCAAGAGTAATATCAGAACAAATAGACTGACTCATTCTGCCATGAATCATCTGTCAGTGGATCAAGCTTAAATTATGATTGAGTTACAGATTGTAAGAATATCATTAATACAATGATTCTTACTGCCCACCCTAATAACACTTTGAATTTTGAAACTTTCTGGCTCTGTGTTTAGGAAGAGGCTGCATATTATTTGGTACTTGCTGAGTTCAGACCTGGTACTTGCTGAGTTCAGACCTGGTACTTGCTGAGTTCAGACCAGGTACTTGCTGAGTTCAGACCCGGTACTTGTTGAGTACAGACTTGGTACTTGCTGAGTTCAGACCAGGTACTTGCTGAGTTCAGACCAGGTACTTGTTGTGTTCAGACCAGGTACTTGCTGTGTTCAGACCTGGTACTTGCTGAGTTCAGACCTGGTACTTGCTGAGTTCAGACCTGGTACTTGCTGAGTTCCGACCTGGTACTTGCTGAGTTCAGACCTGGTACTTGCTGAGTTCAGACCAGGTACTTGCTGAGCTCAGACCAGGTACTTGCTGATGCTGAGCCCAGACCAGGTACTTGCTGAGCCTGAGGCGGACAGTGTAATTTCTCAGCTATGGATTGCCCCTAGATGTATTTTATGACGGTGAGTCAATAAGTAAGTCACACAGTTCTGCGGGACGGCAGGTAAATGTAGTGGTGTTTTCTACAGGTGTCATTAGGTGACAGCAACATCCAACTTTATATTCCCGTTCATCGTGTGGTGCTAGGTGTTCCATGCGCATGCGCAGCGCAAAAACAAAATGGCGACTGTATTTACGGAATGTACAACCAAAGAGCAATGTGCTGTTGTGCGTTTTTTGTGGGCAAAAGGACCGCCTGAAAAGGACATCATAAGGAAATGCTTCCTGTTTATACTGACAAATGTTTGTTCTGTAAAGCGGTGTATAGCTGGGTAGAAAAATTTCTCAAGGACGCTCTAAAATTGTTGATGAAATCCAATCTGGTCGTCCTGTTGAGATTGCGACAGAAGCATCTGTCAAGGAGTGCTTTTAACCAATTTCAAGAAGAAAGGTGACAATGTGAATTCTGAATCGTACTGTGCTTCATGGTGCAATTCGAAAAAATGTCCAGGACTGCTGACTAGAGGAGTGTTGCTTCTTCATGACAATGCCAGACCACATACGGCTCGATTAACTCAGGAGAAAATTAACCAACTAAAGTGGGTAGTTTTGGAAAATCCACCTTAGAGCCCTGACTTAGCCCCTAGCGATTTCCACCTTTTTGGTCCACTGAAAACCCACCTTGGCAGGAGAGATTTCAGAATGACGCCAAAGTTGAATGTGAAATGAAAACTTGGTTCAGAAAATAGAGCACGCAGTTCTTTGCAGCCGGTTTGGGAGGACTGATAAAACGATGAGATAAGTGCTTCAATGTTGGTGGAAATTATGTTGAGAAATGAAGGGACAATGTATGTATTTAAAAAAAGTTGGTTTCAAGTTGTTATCGTATTTAGTTATTTTTCTACAGCCATTTGTGACTTACTTACTGACTTCCCCTCATATCGTTTGCACTGATTGACAACATCCTGCTTGACATATTTTCTTCAACAGCATAGTCCATTAGAATTCACTGTTTCCGCCCCTAGAGAATTATATTGAACTTTCAACTGAAAGAATCAACGTAGAATGCATGAGATTGGATTGAACATTCAGAGCGTGAGAAAAGAGCAGCATGTTGTATTCACATGTAGACTTCTCAGTCACCATCAGACTGACTCAGCAAGAGTGCTGACAAGCCTATTACAGAAGGAAACTAATATACACAGGGGAATAACGATAATAATAATCTTATCTGAAAGGAGGAGAACTTTTGTTGTATAAATGGTCCTACACTGTAACACTTAGTGTGTGTTCATGGCTTACTCCATTCTCAACATGATTTTCTTATGAAAACAGAAAGTGTATTGGTGATATAATAAGAAAGAAACAAGTATGGGAAACAAAATAAACCCATGTATATTCCTTCTTTGATCTCACATTCTTTATGGAACATTTGGCGTCCACAGCTTTGATTCAAAGATATGTGCAAGAGAGACATGAAATCATTGGGTATGGACACTGTCACTTGAGGGGAAGACTCTTCCCATTGCTAAGCGGAGTAAATATAATGCAATGTATGACCTTGAACTTTTTGAAAAGAGATTACTACAACAAGCAGGGGGAAGGAACCCAGTTTTAATCAACGTTAAATCGCACCAAAGGTGACTGAAGGATATTTCATCTAATCAAGTGTTGGCATGTACTTGGCAATATTAGTCGGTTGTTTTGTTTGAAATCTATACCTAATCCCATTATTCTGTCCTGGAAGTCCTAAAGCACATAGAAAATGTCCCCATCAACAAACTATGATGTCGTTTAAAAACAAAAAGTTAGCTGGATTTCATTTTACAGGACATTGCCTTGCCATCAACTCTTCAGCATTTTTTTAAAAGCTATTTGTGATTTTCTAGGCAATTTTACGCCAGTAGTTAGTTATTGCTTCCTGGGTGGCTGGTGCTCTTATACCATTGTGAAAATGATCAATCTTCAAATCCTGAAACAACCAAATAATCAAAATGATATAACTTGTTTTTACATGTACTGTCTTTTGCCAACATTTGAATTTCTGCCAGGATTTTCCCTGCCATATCTGAATATTCTCTGCCAAGTGCATTTGTGGTCTTCCATGCTGTTGCCTTTACTGTTGTTTTGGCAATAACTGATATAAATTTGCCATTGCATGGCGAGCATTTTTATGAAATTCCACACAAGGATTTATTGATGTCTGGGATTCCTGTGGGGAAACATGTGGCATCTGGTGTGAAAGTAAATCTACAAAAATATACTTTTTGTTTAAATCATGTCCTAAAGCAGTAACCTGCAATGTCTCTGTGATGTGACAGGGCCACACATGTTGTAGGCCTGATCGCCTGGAGGAATGGGTGGCCAGTTTTTACTCTGTTGGAATACAACGGACTTGGGGTTGAACCTTCATCTGACCGTGCTCATTATATTCTCAGGATAGCTCCTTAACAGCTACACTAACGTGCCCACCAAACGTACAGAGATATAGATGTAACAGTAAAGGTACATGTTATGAGAAGAAATGGATTGGAGAACTTAGTGACAACTGGCAAGATCGAAGGGAACAGACAACAGTTGCATAATGATGTTGAAGTGTGTAGAAAGCAAGCAGAGGCCACACCCAGCCAAGAGCACCACAATAAATTCCAGCATGCAAAAGCCAAATTTCAAAGGGCCAAGCTGCAGGCTAGACGGAAAAGCTGGCAGGAGAAAACGGGACACAAGGAAATTGTGGAAGCTAATAAAACAGCTTAATGACGAGGGCACATGGAGAAACTCAAAAATTGCACTACATAAAGATGGAAAAATCTTAACAAGAAAGCAAGCAGCTGACCATTTTGCGGACTCGTTCGCACAAGATAGCAATATCAAAATTAGTCCAGAGAAACAACAAGAGTTTCGAGAGAAACGACAACATACAGGACAGAAGGAAATAGTACATGAGGTTCTGGAGGCACCCATCACAATCAGCGAACTGGAGCTAGCCATATCAAAACTGAAAATGAGAAAGTCACCAGGAGCTGATGGTATCTCCAATGAAATGATCAGGAACCTAGGAACAGAGGCCAAAACAAAGCTGTTGCAGATCTTCAATAACAGCTGGACCTTAGGCAGTGTTCCACAAGCCTGGAGAGAAGCAATCATGATACCCCTCCTAAAATCAGGGAAAGATGGTTCCATTGCCTCTAGCTACAGACCAATTAGCCTCACCAGCTGTCTCTGCAAAACACTGGAGCGCATCATCAATCACAGACTGCAGTGGTACATTGAAAGTAAAAACATCCTTGTGCCACAGCAGGCTGGCTTTAGGCAGTGCTACTCTACGGAAGATCAGACAACCTACCTCTCTCAAGAAATTGAGGATGCATTCCAAGAGAAGAAGCTGGTGCTTGCGGCATGGATAGATCTGAAGAAAGCCTTTGACAAAGTCTGGAAAGAAGGTCTGATGAAGAAACTGAGAAACTGCAAAGTCAATGGAAGAATGTACAAATGGGTGAAAGCATACTTGCACAACAGAAGAGCCCGAGTACAGATAGACGGACTCAAGAGCAAGAAAGTGCTACTGCGTCGCGGTGTCCCCCAATGCGGAGTCTTGTCCCCCACACCTTTTCTAATCTTCATCAATGATCTTGTTGCTCACCTACCGCATGGAATTAAAGCGGCAATGTACGCCGATGACCTGGTTCTATGGAGCACAAATGAATATGCATCAGTGGCCACCAGATTGCTACAAAGAGCTGTAGATACATTTGCTGCATGGGCAAATAGATGGTGTGTCAGCATAAACACTGACAAGTGCAGCACCACCCTATTTACCCTCTCTCCAAAACAATAGGCAGGGATCATCCAGATAAATGGAACACCCCTAAGAGAAGATAAAGAACCAACATACCTTGGAGTAACATTTGATGGAAAGCTGACATGGAGAAAGCACATCAACAAAGCAGTAGCAAAAGCCAGAAGGAAAATAGCCATCCTGAGAAAGCTAAGTGGAACCACATGGGGAGCCAGTACGAAAATACTTAGCAAAGTTTACCAACAGAGCATACGACCACACCTGGAATATGGGTCAACTGCGTGGTGTTCAGCATCAAATACCACACTACAAGAGCTGGACAAGGTTCAAAATCAAGCACTTAGAGTCACCACAGGAGGGATGAGATCAACCCCTATAGTGGAAATGGAGAAGATGGGGAGGACACAGGCACTGAGTGAGCGCAGAGATACGAAAACGCTAATACAAGCAGAAAAGTTCCTCAGCTTGCCAGGCCACCCTATGAAGAACAGATTTGAAAACCTAGCTATGGGGCGGTTGAAAAGAAGTAGTTTTATCCACCAGGCCAAACGACTCTGCAGAGAAACCACTGATCTGCCCACAGTTGGTATCCCCCTAACAACTATTCCAGAGCGAACTCCATGGAAAGATGAGCATAGACTATCGTTACAAATCCAGACAAAAGTGAGAGGAATATTTGACAAGGAAAAGAACAGAACAGTGTGCAGCGCAGAACAGCCACTCTCAGCTTCCTTGATGAAGAATACCCACAGGACCTCTGGATCCGAGTCTACACAGATGGGTCAGCACAAAATGCTGTTCGAAACGGAGGAGCGGGAGTGTACATAGAATACCCAAATAATACTAGGGACACAGCCAGAGTACCGACAGGAAAGTACTGCCATAACTATGATGCCGAAATTGAGGCAATCAAGATAGCAACAGAGAAATTACTAAATAACAGCAATGGTACACAACCTGTGGTGCTACTAACAGATGCAAAATCAGTACTCGAGGCGCTCCTCTCTGGGAAATTGCCAGTACTAAGGACACTACTTTCTGAACTTAGCAGTCAGCATAAAGTCACCATACAGTGGATACCATCCCACTGTGGAGTACCCGGAAACGACAGAGCTGATCAATTGGCTAAGGAAGGAGCCAAAGAGGAACAGCCTGATGTGCCCGTTACATACCACCAAAAGAAAAGAATGATCAAATCAGTCAGAAAGCCACCAAAACCTGCTCAAGATGACTACCACATTATGGACAGACCAGAACAAGTCATTATTCTGCGCCTCAGAACAGGACACAATAGATTACGCAACCACATGTATACAAAATTCAAGATTGGTGAAACAGCCATGTGCATATGTGGATTGGCGTCGCAGACAGCAGAGCACATACTCCAAGACTGCCCAAAATATAACATATCTAGGCAAACCTTCTGGCCTAGAGAGACGACAGTGGAAGATAAACTCTATGGACCACTGTGTGAACTGAAAAAAACAGTTCAATTCATGCAAGAGACGACATTGCAGATATAGACATATTTCAAGCGAACGAAAGAAGAAGAAGAAGAAGAAGGGAACAGACCAAGAGGAAGACCGAGAGGAAAATACCTGGATGGCTTGGCCACATGGCATGGACGAGACAGGAACACTGAGCTGATCCACGACACTGGTGATCGAGTGAAATGGCGAGACATGACCGCCCACGCTTTCCGGCATTGCACATGATTGATTGATTGATTGAGTAAAGGTAGTCACATAGCAGCTACTACCATTGGGGTGTGAAATCTTAGACCCTGACGTGACATCTGATTAGGGTGGCTAGTTCCCTTCCTCATCACCTTTGCTTCTCAACAGGTCCCAGAAAATTCTGAAAAATGTCTGATACCCATTTTTATGAGGCTGGATTGACCTCAGAGACTTACTGGTTAGGAAAAAAAATAATCATGAGTGCTGGGAATTGAACCACTGTCTTGGCAGACAAGTGCACTGACTACTTATATCACTGGGGCAGAAAATGACAACACAAGTCAATGGCCGCAAGAAATATCTCAAGTGCAGAACAGCTTTCTACACACCACTTTTTGTTTGTTTGCTTGCATACCCATTTTACAGGACATCACAGTCATCACCAACATTTCTGCCCCTATGAACTCTGGACAATTTTACGTTCAGTAGTTTGCCATTGTTTCTGGACGACCGGGACTGATACCAATGCAAAATCAGCGCAACACAGTTTGCTGCTAAATCTCTCGCAGCTGTGTTTCGAATGCGGGTATGCGGGATCACGAACCGCGTCCGTAAAGATTTCACCACGGAGACCAGCCTACACACCACTAGCAGGTAAAATGCATGTTTCATGAGTAAATGTCCCGCAGTCGGGTCCTCACAGCGGAACAGACCATACATAATCTGTCAGTAAGCAGATTTTCGCGGGTGTAGTGATGGTTGTTTTTGATGAGTCATCTTGTATCAGGTACTTCACAAAGTTTTTGATCTCTTGCCAGTTCCCTTGCCTCATACATGTTTATGCCTCGGGTGTCTTCCGTGCTAAATGTTCTTCTTTGAGCTGTTTGACTCTTGTCTCTACTTTCAGGAACTATGTCTTCCAACACGATATAGATCATCACATCGCCATGATGAGACTTTCATGAATTAATTGCTGAATTTCACCTTCCTTAGCTCCTACTAGCCACTCCCTACACTATCGGTCCAATGTGATTATAATCCCACACGTCTGAACTTCTTTCTATTCGCCACTATAACCCACTCTGCTAATCTTCTTAGGTGTGCACACTTCTCTGATGGTATCTTCTTCCTGCGACATCAATGATCTTCTTCTTAGCAGCCTGCGGCCTTTGACTGCATACATGGAATCATGCAGGAGGTGTTCCTTGTCCGCATCTACCTTGAGGTATGACCTTACCTGCAACACATCGCGTCTGTCCGCAAAGGTCGCAATGCCAGGATGTATCACATACATGCCAGAATCACCCTCATGGCTTCATTATGTATGCGCTCTAGTTTCACTAGCTGACTCTTTGAGATATTGAGCATTCCCAGTCCATACTCTACCACTGAAATGATCAGGTGCTGAAAAAGTGTGAATAGCATTTTCTGCTCCATGTCCCTTGCTGCCATACACTTCAGTGCATTGAGCCCCTTCTGACATTTTGTAGCCACCACTTCAACATGATCCCTATAAGACAGGCAAAATATATGTTTGACTTCCTGTCACATACTCATTTTTGCAGTATCTGTCAAAAGAATCATCACCATGTCGCTTTGCGACTGCCGTGGACCTCTCCAGAACCCTGGCTATCTACATCTTTCCATACACTGCAACGCGATTATTAAATTCTGTATCTTAGAAGGGAAAATTCTTAACCAGGTGGATAGTTTTAAATACCTAGGGGCATTTGTAACATCAGATGGAAGATGCACAACAGAGATTATGAGTAGAATATAGGGCAAGCAAAGGCTGCATTTTGGAAAATGAAGAGTATCCCTCCGTCTGTCTGTTTCTTTTAGATTCATACCAGAATACGATCAGCGTTGCCAGTAGTGGTTTGTGCTCAATATTTAAATCTCAAATCCCGAAACAACCAAAGAAATCAAAATGAAGAGTATCCTATGCAATAAGTCATTATCATTGAATGTGAGAGAATGCTAAAATGCTATGTAGAACCTGTATCGTTGTAGTGCAGTGAATCTTGGAATGTAAACGAACAAATTAGGAAGAACTTGGAAGCAACAGTGATGTGGTTCCTAAGACGAATGTTGCGAATTCCTTGGACTGCCAAAGTAACCAACAACGACTGCCTGAAGGAGGCTAATGAAACTAGAACATTATATGCAACAATAAGAAAGAGACAAACAGCTTTCTTTGGTCATGTGGTGAGGAGAGAGGAATTGGAGAACATCGTGACAACTGGAAAGATCGAGGGGAAAAGAGGGAGAGCTAGACCAAGAGAAATGATGCTGGATGGATTGAGACGGTGGCATGGAGGAATGTCATCAGCGGAGCTGATCCAGAAAACAAAAGACCGAGATCTGTGGAAAGTCATGAACGCCCACGCCAGCCGGCATGGCACTTGATGTTGATGATCTTTGTTTGGCGACCGTTCTCTATTATTGTCACTCTAGCCTAGTCTAACTAAGAGTCAAGACTTTTCCAGACTGCCCAATTTTTTTTTTTTAGCCTGAAGAAACTTCCCGATTGTGTCCTTACATTTCACGACAACCCCAGATAATACTTGTATTTTAAAATCATCAAGAACAGGTTCAATATTTAATATTGTTTCGCCTCCTATTTCATTGCCACTTTTAGCTAGAGAATTCGAATGTTTCTCCAACACAAATGTTTACTTCATACCTCAGCTTAACATTCCTGTCTGTCTCGTAGAGCGATTATTTCGCAATATTTCACTCTCGGCAGGTCGGATTTTCACATTCACATGCTGCTATTAACGTCAAGGTTAGCGGGCCGCTTGTTGTGTTTGTTGAGTGGGTTTGTCTCGTGATCGTGTTCCTAAAGAGTCCGTCTCTAGATATTGACTGAACATTAGCGAATTTCATAAACACCAATATAAACATGGGCGCGGGTAAAAGACTTAAACAAAAATATATGTCCGCCAAAAGAGGAAATAAGGAAAATAAATGCTGTCAATCTTTCCCCCCATCCCTCTCTGTGCCTTACTCTCGTCTGTCTAGCTTTCTGCGTGCAACGCAGTCTGTCGGTGGATATGTGTGTTAAAACACCCGCACATTACAGTATCATAAACACACACACTATATATGTAAAGTTAGTTGCATGACATTTTACAGGGTGTTGCAATAAACTCCATAATTTATTAACTGTGATTTACTAGACTGTGGTAGTTCAGCAATTCGTTTCTGCCTAAACGATCAACAACTCATGCCATCGAAATCAACGCAAATCGATTTGCTTCTAAATGGCCCGCTGCCGATGTCCAAACCTCGGCCAGGTATGTCGGGGAGTTGTGAAATTATGCCTTAAGCCACGGTGCCGGATATATACATGGTAAGCAAGTGAAAACATAATCATAAACTACAACAGAAACTTCGTTGCATACAAAACATGCTTTCAATCCCTGTTGGTAAATTGTCATTTCGATACAAGCGAAACTTGTAGATTTGTTATTGATACATTTTCGGAAATTCCTCTTCAACTGAAACACAGAAGCCATAGACCAGTAGTTCTCAACCGATGGGGAACCCCCCCCCCCCCCCCCCCGAGGGGGGGGAGGGGAGGAGGAGAAGATTAAGATCATTTCAAGATCGCGTTAATGCAAGAACCGATTTACTTGATATTGTTTTTCCTTCCATTATTTACGGTTCTGTACTTCTCACCCTTTTGAAATTCGTTTTTATAACGTAAGTAGAACTACAGATCACGTTTTATGTAGAAGTCTAGACTTGTGCTAGTGTGTGTTATTAAATTTAACTTCCATTTTTACGTATACTGTGCAGGAAAGGCGGGAATTTATTGGGAGGAAATACGAAAGGTGGGGGGGGGGGAGGGGGGGGGAGGGGGGGAATGACATTCTGAACATATGGTGAAGGGGTGCATGAGGGCCAGAAAAGGTTCAGAACCACTGCCATAGACAATATGTTGCGCGATTTATCGCATGGCAAACTTCGTTGCATCTCGACACGTGCGTAATGCAAAGTTACATATCAAATGAAATAAACAAACTAATAATACTTTAGCTGAAACAATTAAAATATATTCTTCAAATGGCATATGTCATGTGTACTGTTGGCGCTGATGACAGGTGAGGCTAAAGAAGATGTAAATTATATGATAACAGGCACCTATATCTTCTTCTGCAGTCATTACTCGATTAGATCTGAGATGAATTCTCTGGCAAAGTCTGCTGTCTATTCTAGAGTTTCAGTTCTACTATATAATTCATTTCTTAAGATGGAAGTTGTGGATCTCATACCGCTTATTGTGTATGTACCGAGATTACAGTTATGTATACAGGTCATGCCTGTTGCCACAATTCACAGACCTTAATAGAACAAACTGGTGCTAGTCGGCGTCTGCGGGCAAGGGATTGGTGAAAGCAGTTTCACAATTCTCCGACACGCTCGGTCGAGATTTGGCGAAGGCGATTTGGGGACAGACTGATGTGCATTGATTTCGATGGTATGAGACGTTGGTCGTCCAGAAAGCCATAGCAAACTACAGATGGACCCATACTATGGAAATCAAGACAAAGCTGTCTTCTTTCAAATTCTTCTATTTCAAATCGCCGGCGGCTGATTTCGAACAATCAACTCAGTATGTCGGCGAATTATGAAAATGTCCTTCTCGTTGTCTACAGCGAGGAACCACCAGTCTGCACACCAATAGCCAGACATGGGAGTCCAGACATGGACTCCAGATAGGGAGTCTCTGTGGCGAAGTGGTCAAGCCTTTTGACGTTTGACTCGTGAGCCGAAGGTTGTGGGTTCGATTCCGGGCCGCGTCCTTCGGTTTACGAGTTAAATGTTTCGGAGACTCCCATGGGTCGTCGCTAAAAGCTACGGAGTTCGTGCTTTGTACGACGCTTTCCGTACTGCGGAAAGAGACCGAGCCATATGGGATAAAAACCCGGTGCAATGAAGTCGACCCTGTCGACTTTTAAGCGACTTTTTAAGCCAGACATGGGACAACGGATACTCACGCAAACCTCAGTCCTGTATGACATCACACTGATGTTGGACAACAGGATGCCTTCATCCGACATAAAGGACTTCGCGTTGGAGCTCAAGCCAACGAACACAAGCAAGCAAGCAACTGTGAATATATGCTTGGCTGTAATGGAACGTCATTTAAAATGACTCGCAACTAACATTGTTATCTGCATCCAGTTGTGTCTACACGCGCTATCTCATGTTATTGTTGTCAGTTCGGAGGCCAAGAATGACAACCTGGCCACTCCTGCATAATTTGTAATTCATTCATTGTCTGCGTTATGCCTGGAGGAGATTTTCTTTTGTTGTTAATCGCCGTGGCCTTTACCGATTGTTGTCGTTTTTGTAGTAGCTGACAAGATGATTATAACGTCCTTGTTTGGCCAGTCTAGACATCATCTTCGCGTACTTAAAGTAAAACCAATAAAGGACCTTTATGCATGCCCTAGGCGCATTGAGCACATGGTGTTAGACATTGTTATAGTAATATAGATCAGTCAGCACTTGGTGGGCTGTGTGGTCAACATCACACCGACCGCATTTCTTCCCAATATTTCCTCGTACCCATTTTAGTCTGGGTCGATCTGTGAGTCCAGGTTTAATATGACAGATATTTTTTTTTTGCATATCCCTTACAGGACGTTACAGTCAACATCAGCATTTTTCAGCTGCTGTTGATGTACTAGGCAAGATTACGCTCAGTACCCCACAAGTTACCAACGCGGAGAGAACCGCTATCGATTCTCGCGCAGGTTACGTTACTCACGAGAATATACGGGATTACAGAGAAAGTCGTTAACTTCTAGGTCAGGGAGACCGGCTATGACAGAAATATGAAGAGAAAATAAGCATGGCAGATTTGTGGATAGACCGCTAAGATGAAAACATGAAGGTCCATGTTAAACTTCAGGTGTGGAGAGACTTTCCTCCCGGTTGTGTAAATTGGATACCTGTGATTTCGGCAGAGAGTGACCAGAGGATCTGGCCAACACTCATTACTCCGAGGAAAAGTCAAAGGGACACATACTCAGGAAGCAAAAGGTACGATGAGTATTGGAACTCTTCGCTAGTTGTTGAAGCTGGGGACGGAGCGCGTATGGGAATGTTCTGGGTGCCGTGATGTCGATTCAGGACTCAACTCAGTTAAATCTGATAATCCTCTGGATAGTAAACAAATAGCGAAATATGGAGCTATTCACCAAACTGTATAATCTAATGGTATGGCAAATCACACATTCTTTTTCCACGTAAGAAAGAGGAAAAGAATGACAATGCTAACATACAGCAATGTGAAGCAGCTTATCTCATCTAAATAGCTAATTTACGATTTCAAATTGTATGTGACCAAGTTTGATAATTATTTCTCACGACTGCATGATGCAAAAGAAATCAAACAAAAACAGCATTTTTTTTCAGATGAAGAACATTCTATGTAACTAAAGAGCTTAGAAAATGACTTTTAGGATGTGGTATACCGTCCAAACTACTGCATGTCTGTGAATTATTGACACTGAAGACAAAGAGTAGATAGAAGCTTGAGGCACGACAATGTGCTTTGTCCGTAGAACACAGAGATGTGGTTTCTCCGTAGAATGCTAAGAATCCCATAGGCGACTAAGAAGACAGATACCCAAGTATTGTAAGAGGCAATTCACAAACACATTTAACAACCCACATCAGGGCAAGGCAGTCGTCATATGTTGGTCATGTTTTGATATGAAAATGTCTGGGGAATGTTGTGACAACTGGGGAGATCAAGGTTGTTAGTTAAACAGTTAATTGCATGTCCTTTACAAAACGTCGCAATAAACCCAGCATTTGTGTGTGTGTGGCTATTTGTGATTTACTAGGCAATTTTAGAGTCAGTAGTTTGCCATTGCTGTCTGAATGACCAACATCCATACCATTGTTAAAAATCAACACAAGGCGGCCTGCTTCATGTGATATAAATATCTGGCGTCCTTACAGCTTCCTAGGAATGAACTCCTTTGTTACCACGCCTTGGAGGGAAATGCACTAGACTTGGTCTGGATGGAGTCATACTTTTTATGGCCTTTGGTTCAAGTATAAGCCCAATGATTGGTCGAGTACCCGGCCAAGACAGTGCCGCTTAAATTAGCAAGGCGTTAGTAGACACTTGCCATCTGGAACGTTCGAAAGACAAGTCGCCTCCCGCTTGGGAGGGCAGTTTAGCCCAAACAATTCACTCTCTGGGACCTAGTTCTAGAGAGGCTGGTGGTGGTTAGGACGTTACTACCGAACAGAAACCTGGGTAAACAGACTGTTTTTGAGTAGTGAATGAAAGAATTACCTTATCCTTACAGTCTGGGCGTATAAAATAATGTTTACTGTTGCACTTATTAGCTGCCTTTGTCAGCGAAAGACGGGTTCGCGGATGATTAGCCAAAAGCTATTGATACATTCCGACTTCTGCCGGGATACTCCAGGACGGCCTTCCTTATCAAAATGTCTACCAAGACAAACGGATATACATAGTACACAGGTACCAGGGTAATACCCGCCTTTTCCGACTGGGAGGTACCGCTTGACGCACCATCAATCAGCAAGGTTAAAGAAACTGCAGGATAGTCCAAGTCTGAACAAAACTAACAGCAGTATGAACCCTCTAACTGCCTGTAAGATGCTCAGTTTCATATTCAATAATGAATAACCCCTCGACATAAGTCATGTGCTGGCAAATTCAACACCAGGTTCTAGATATGGACACCATCGGGAAGATACTATGAGAAAAGTGAAAGGAGTCAAAGTTTATAGACATGCAGCAGAAAGGATCCTCCGACTGTATTGCGACTCCCAGTTTGTGTATTGGAATTATTATTCTTCTGTTCCATGATTGTGCAGACCAGTCTGGACATAGTCCCAGATGATACCAAATCTCAGCATTGTTTGTTCCTACACTGGAATGGATATATCAAAGGATGGCTCTTTGCTGGTCCCAGGTCGGCCTGATTGCATTATCAACAAGTGTGGGATGGCCCATCGACCTGAGACTGGGTGTGTGTAAAAGCCTTGTGGAACAGAGCTGAGATTCTGATTTAAAACAAAAACAGAGGCTGGACGGTCGTCATCTTTTTAATTGTATTCGAAGGTGTAGGAAAATACCTTTTGTCTAGTTTGAAGAGGAACTCCTAAAAGTTTGACTGACCCAGGCCTCAGCTTCACTAGGACACAGAGCCCATTAGCACAAGAGTGTTCTTGATTCGTTCCCTGGATAATGGGGATTATGATGTCCTCTGGAGCAAATTTACAGTGGATATTAGATGGGTGGGACACAACTGAGTGCATTTAATTCGATCCCTGGATAATGGGGACATTATCTGCTAAGCATTGCTTTCAACGGCATGAAATCAGTATTAACATCTACAGAGACTAATATCGCATTAAAAATGAGAATTGTCAAATGCTACGTATATTCAATGCTACTGTATGGTGCGGAAGCCTGGACATTAAACAAGCAACTAGAAAGTCGATAGAAGCCCTGGAGATGTGGATATACAGACGAATAGGTCGTATTTCATGGAAACAAAAACAATCAAATGCAGAGGTCCTAGAAAAACTGGGAATGAAGAGAGAGTTGATGAAAGAAATAAAGAGGAGACAAGTGAAATATTTTGGCCACGTTAAAAGACATGATACTCTCATAAAAACCACACTGGAAGGCAAGGTTGAGGGAAAGTGAGCAAGAGGCAGAGCAATACAAGTGGGAAGATAACATCAAGATAGACATGAGGTGACTTTCTATATTCTCTGTTGGCTTGGTATTTGTCTCATCCCAAGCTTATTTACTTCTGATTCTTCCTCCATCAATGGCAGAATTGACTCGTTTTATCCAGGTTAATGGTTCTCAATATAAACACATAATCAACAGGTCAACTTTAAAGTATTTATAAAACAATGCCAGACAAGTGCGTCCTAATTCAGAGTCTGTATTTATTCCAGGGGCAGTATCCCAACGAATCATACAACATGCAGGTAATCCATTGATTTAACCCTATTCGCATTTTCATTGTATCCTTCCGTCCTGTCCCTTTGAAACCAGACTAAAAATTATCGTCAAGCATGTCATTACTTTACTTCATACACACTTATAGCCAACACCTAATGATATGTCTATTACCATCCTACTCACGCCATAGATGCTTGTTGAATTATTCTCCATAATCAGTTATCTTAGATAACGGCCCATTAAACCCACTACTGCTTCATATTTCATGACTCCGCTGTTGATCCGTGTTTCGTGCCTAATCTCTCTCCTATTAGTTCTTGGTGTATATCTTCGACTGGTTCTTCATTCTATATTTGAGTTATGCCTTCCAGATGTTGACCATTTAACATGTTAGCCTCCCATAATCTTGCTGAGATGATATTCGTTCTTGCCGTCCTTCCTTAATCTCTGTTGTCCTCTGTCTGTCCGTTTCTGACGTCGTGGTTTCCAAGTCCACCCCCGTGCGTTCATTGTGCGGGCCGCACTTGTTGTTGTGTTCAACTTCCCGATACTTGCTATCTGTGCACGACACATGGCAAAGAAATGGACGAACATCAGCCTGACAGAATTCACAGTCAAGGCAAGAGACAGACAGTGTTGGAGATCCATTGCAGCCAACCTTCATTGTGGAGACGGCACCTGATTGATTGATTGGAGAGAAATACCTATCAACAGAACAGAAGAGAAAAAGAGACAATAGGACTGATTGAGTTCTGAATTTGTGGTGTTTTATTTGGTTTCTTGGCAGATGTCATTGATTTATGAATCTGTGGATTTGTCAAATTTTGGGAACCAAATAGGGTTTGTTGGTTTGGTATTGGTTGCATTGTTGTTGGGATACACGGGATTATCATATTTGTATGTGTTCATGATATTACATATTATCCCATGATTTTCCAATCGCAATACTTTTAATACAAATATATAGTTACTCTGGATCTTGATTTAATTCCTGGTGACCAGTTTGTCCAATGTTGATGTTTACGTCAATAGCTTGTTGATGTTTTTTCAACAGTAGTTGTTCTGTATGTTGTAAACAATCAATGTTCTCTGACACTATATCAAATTCAAAAGGTGATCGAGTGGGAGGGAATACATACACATAGATACCATTGTCAATAGGAGTGAATTGTTTTTCCCCTTGTATCTGTGGTAAATTTCCCTGATCACCTTGCCTTATAAGAAGTGAGTGAGAATGTCAATTCATCCCATCCGGGATCCCCTAGACAAACTTAGCAAATATTCTCATATAGTAAATCCTACATCCCACACTTCCAAATCGCTTGCAGCAGAAAATTAGAGGGAGAAAATGCGGGATGGATTGAGAAAGTCGCATAACAGTGAAACTGATCAAGAACACCGAGGACAGATGTTTATGGAGGAATACAATCGTCTGCGCCGCTCAACATGCACATTAAACTTATGGTGCAGAAACATAGGCAAATGATAAATAATGGAGGTTAATCTGTAGCGTAGGGCCAATGAACGTAGTTTGCCAATCCTGGAAATAACGACATCATCCGCAGGTGATTTGGAAGCAGCACGTCTTGCGTTGATTTTCACAATGGTTAACTGCATGTATAAATTGCCTAGAAAATGACAAACAGCCACAAAATACTTAGATTGACTGTGACATCTCGTAAAAGGCACGAAACTAACTTTAACAATAGAGAAGAAATATGAAATATAGCATGAAAAGATAACAAACAAGCAAACAAGTATTACAAAAGCATTGACTGATGAAAACATTACTGAATCAGAACATGGCCAGGTAATAACAGAACTTTGACTATTGAAGAAATATGAAATATAGCATGAAAAGATAATAAACAAACAAACATTACGAAAACATTGATTGATGAAAACATTACTGAATCGGAACAAGGCCAGGTAATAACAGAACTTTGACTATAGAAGAAATATGAAATATAGCATGAAAAGATAATAAACGAACTAACATGTATTACGAAAACATTGATTGATGAAACCATTACTGAATCAGAACAAAGCCAGGTAATAACACTAACAGAACTTTGACTTTACACGAGGCACACCACCTTGTTTAATGATGTGCTAGAGGGGCAAGTGGAGGAGAGACGTGCAAGAAGACGACAACGTTTCATGAAAGTATACAACACAAGAGAAAGCCTGGAAGAACGCATGCTGCAGGGAGCTAGAGAATAATGTTGTCGACCTTCATTGCGGTGATGGCACTTAATGAAGATTATTTCTACAAATGTAGCTGCCAGGGAATTACCGTAATCGACTAGGTGTAAAGTATCATAAAAACTGATATACTTGTGTGTTTGTTTTTAATTGAGTGTGGCCAGAGAAACTAATGAGAAAACTTTTCGGGAATCTGTTGTGTCATATTCTGCTGAAATATGTAAGTTACCTGTGTACCGAATACCTACATCTTACAGCGGTTTTAGTTTCAGGATTACCGAAATATAAAAACACTTCAGATTTCAGACTATACAACATGCGAATCCTGAATCCTGCTTGAGATCCAACACTCGAAAGGGAAACCCCATATGTTCTTTCAAAGTAACGGGGCATATGTCTAATAATAACCACGGTGTAAAGGTCAAGTGACGACACAATGCAAGTGGGATTGCAGTTCGAGATAACAAATTTAGGTTAACGGGGAATTCTCGACAAGGTTTCGGAACGTCACAGAAAACCAGCCAATAGGATGCGTTGTAAACAGTATTAAAGGCAGAGGCCTGCACTGTTTCCCCTATCGTAAACAAGAAAGACGCAATAGAACTAAGTCCGCCTGAGACAAAATACACGACCTGCAGACCTCTAAGATTGCTGTGCTTTACTGGAAATAATATCCTGCTTGCTTTTGTAGAAGAGAAAAATGGAAACCTTATTTAAGTTCTCTTTTCATTGTGTTTTGGTAAGTGTAAATTTAATAATTACATGCTCAATACAGAAAAAAAAAATTTCTTTGAAGACAGTAATATTCCCTCCCTCTTTCTCTCTCTGTCTCTCTGTCTCTCTGTTTGTCTCTCTGTCTCTCTGTCTGTCTCTTTGTCTGCCTCTCTGTCTGTATGTGTGTCTCTTTTCCTCTCTCTCTTAATCCCTTTTAACAGACTCCTTAACTTTGTCCCTTCCTCACATATAGAGCCCAAGTTATAACAAAATAACCGGACTAAAATTCGTATATACAGACGCGTGATGTAAGTGGGGTTACTATACAAAAGCATCAGTCAGTGTTCAGCAGTAGATCGATAGAGCACTCAACATTCATCGAGCTCTGCTTTTGTTCAGTCCTATGTATGAGTGCTTGGCGTGCATGTTTCGCTGCTGCTCATCAGATATGATTTTCAGACGGTACTGTTATATTGTTGTTGCTCAACGATATATTCTGATGATACTGTTATTGTTATCGGTCAGATATCATAGGTAGTGCAGGGACCAACGTTATATACAACAACCTTCTGTCTCGTTAACGGATAAGTACAGGCACTTTATGTAAATGTGAAACCTGTATTTGCGACAGTGGTTAACTAATTTTTGTGAATAACAAGCTACTTCAAGCGGCTGGCTTCTTTATTTTAAATTAAAAGTTAAAGTTGAGTTAAGTTAAGAACCAACATCATTGCTCTCGGGGCATTCCCATACACGCTCAGCCCTATTCTTCACCAACCAGCGAATAGTTAAAAGTTAAAGTAAAATTAAGTAAGGTAAAGCAAATCACATTAAGTAACAAATGTGCAAACAGTGAAATAAAGTAAACTAAACAAAATAATATAGTAACATATAAAGGCAGGAAATCAGACCCTTTTCAAATAACATCTGGCTTGAAACAGGGTGATGCACTATCGCCGCTCCTTTTCAATCTGGCTCTAGAGAAAGTTGTAAGGAAGGTAAAGGAGGAATGTGCTATTGGAGGAACATCCAGACTGCTTGGTTATGCAGATTATATAGATATAGGGGAAAATGAACAAAAGACATAGGAAATATTGACTCACTTAAACGGAAAAGCTCAACAAATGGGGCTGGTTATCAACCAAGATGAGACAGAATATATGGTAATTACAAGAGAAGGAATGGCTAAAAACTCTGGCCACATACAAATAGACAATATGACCATTAAAAGAACGGAAACATACAAATACCTAGGTACAATCTTCAACTGCTCCAACATAATAAGGGAAGAAATACAAGTTAGAATCAACTCTGGAAATAAGATATACTATGCACTACAACATCTGCTAAAATCAAATGCGCTATCTCGTAACACCAAGATCACAATATACAAAACACTGATCAGACCAGTTGTGCTGTATGGCTCTGAAACCTGGAGTACAACTAAAGGAGACGAAGCCTTGTTACAAACCTTTGAGAACAAAGTCTTATGACGCATCTTTGGGCCCATTAAGGATACACAAAGTGAAGAGTGGAAAAGAAGAAGCAACAAAGACATTTATGATCTGTTTAAGTCCCCGCTAATCACTGGTATCATGAAGGCTAATCGACTGCAATAGCTGGGGCATATAGAAAGAATGGAAGTTACACTCAGGAAATAAATGACCGTAGACCCCGAGGAAGACCAAGAAGACGGTGGAGAGATAATATACATACAGATATACAAGCACTTGGAATCAGCGACTGGCAAGAGAAGGTCAACCACAGAGACGAATGGAGACGGCTTGTATCTGCAGCAAAGAACCTCAATGGCTCGGAACGCTGAAGAAGAAGAAGAAGAAGAAGAAGAAGAAGAAGAAGAAGAAGAAGAAGAAGAAACTAAACTAAAGTAAACCCTTTATATGTCATTAAGGTATATTAGGCACGCATTATATTTCCCTTGTATTTTCGTCGACCGAACGCCACATCTTCAGCTAGTGATATATATAATACTCAGACGCAGTAATCAGAAGGCTCTCAGCTACCAATGTATGGAGTTGAGTGGACTCTAGATCCTGCCTGGTCTCTCTCTCTCTCTCTCTCTCTCTCTCTCTCTCTCTCTCTCTCTCTCTCTCTCTCTCTCTCTCTCTCACACACACACACACACACACACACACAATGTAAACCCCGCCTACTGATATGGATCGAACTTAGGAAGAGGGCACTAACTACTACACCACACTTTCTATGACAAAGAAATCAATGGCCTTAACTCAGCCCTTATTTGAGACTTGTCAATTGGCTTTTATTCTTGCTGCCGGTCTGGTTGTCAGGCGCTGGAACTCTCACCGAGGCGAATGTTTAAACATGACCTGAGCTCATGGGTTGACCCAGGCTTAATATGGGTACCAGGAAGTGCTTTGGGAAGTGAAGGATGCCGGCGTGAAATTGACCCCATTACCCTTCGAGTGTCGATTGGTCTACAGTCGGTCTAACACCACGTATCAAATACCAAATGCTGTACACCTTTTTTTTTTTTTTTTTACATATCCTATTTACAGGACATCGCTGTCAACACCAGTACTGCTGTTGGTGATGTCTTGGCAAGTTTACGTTCAGTAGTTTGCCATTGATTTCTGAACGACCGGCTCCCATACCATCACGTTGAAACTCGGTGCGACACGGTCTGATGCCAAATCGGTCGCAGCTGTGTTTCAAAGGCAGATAAGAAGCGGAATTACGAACCGCGCCCGTAACGCCTTTGCCACCGAGACCGGCTATACACCTTAGCGTGTGTAAAATGTAATGGTCCTTTACTTTTACTCATGATTATTTCACTGTATGTACGTGTGCGTGTGGTGTGTGTGTGTGTGTGTGTGTGTGTTTGTAGAGAGAGAGAGAGAGAGAGAGAGAGAGAGTAAGAATAGGATGAGAGAGAGAGAGTAAGAATAGGATGAGAGAGGGTAAGAATAGGATGAGAGAGAGAGAGAGAGAGAGAGAGAGAGAGAGAGAGAGAAAATAAGATGAGAAAGAGAGTAAGAATAGGATGAGAGAGAGAGAGAGAGAGAGAGAGAATAGAATGAGAGAGAGATAGTAAGAATAGGATGAGAGAGAGAGTAAGAATATGATGAGAGAGAGAGAATAGGATGAGAGAGAGATAGTAAGAATAGGATGAGAGAGAGAGAGAGTAAGAATAGGATGAGAGTGTAAGAATAGGATGAGAGAGAGAGTAAGAATAGGATGAGAGTGTAAGAATAGGATGAGAGAGAGAGAGTAAGAATAGGATGAGAGTGTAAGAATAGGATGAGAGAGAGAGAGTAAGAATAGGATGAGAGTGTAAGAATAGGATGAGAGTGTAAGAATATGATGAGAGTGTAAGAATAGGATGAAAGAGAGATAGTAAGAATAGGATGAGAGAGATAGTAAGAATAGGATGAGAGAGAGAGTAAGAATAGGATGAGAGTGTAAGAATAGGATGAGAGAGAGAGTAAGAATAGGATGAGAGAGAGAGAGAGAGAGTAAGAATAGGATGAGAGAGAGAGAGAGTAAGAATAGGATGAGAGAGAGAGAGTAAGAATAGGATGAGAGAGAGAGTAAGAATATGATGAGAGAGAGAGAGAGAGAGAGAGAGAGAGAGAGAGAGAGAGAGAGATGGGTGATTGAGAAGAGAAGGGAAGAGATCTGGTGGCAAAATACATCCTTGTCTTATATTTAGATGCTGATGTCAGTTTAAACAGCTGCCAGATGATATTTTCTTGGGAAGCGAAGGCTGCAGATTTATCATGGTGTTGATGAATATATGCAGATGGTTACTCACAGATTTAAGACACTAGTTAGGAATAACTGGCAATACTCGCAGATATATGGCACTGTTTATGAACAGATGAAAGATTTCACCGTCGGTGCCATTACCGCTCCAGTGTCGTTTGGTCTATACAAAATCTGGGTCTAGCATCACGCATCATGCGCTCAATACTCCTGTGAAAGTGTCTTTTACTTTAATATATGTGTGTGTGTGTGTGTGTGTGTGTGTGTGTGTGCGCGCGCGCTCTGTGGGAACAGAGAGAGAGAGAGAGAGAGAGAGAGAGAGGGGGGGGGGGTGGGGGGAGAAGAAAAGAGATCCGGTGGGAAAACACATCCTTGTCTTATATTTAGATGTTTATGTCATGTCATATTAAACAACAGCAGGATGACAAATTTGATGAACACATGCAGTTTAAAACAATTAGCACGCGACAGTATTCAAATACACATATGCACATACATGTGTTTATACACAAATATATGACACTGTTTAGGAATAGGTGTAAGTGTTTACTTACAGACATAAGATACTGGCTGCTTGGGAATAGATGCACATTTTAGCTAATAGATTTAAGACACTATTTAGGAATAGCTGCAAGGATCTCCAGATATATGATACTGTTTATGCATAGATGCTTGTGTTTACTCACAGAAATACGACACTAAATTAAAATATCTTATAGTTGCAAATACTAGCAGATTTATCATATTGTTTATGAATATATGCAGATGGTTATTCACAGATTTAAGACACTAGTTAGGATTAACTGGTAATACTCGCAGATATATGATACTGTTTATGAAAAGATGCAAGATTTTTCTCACAGTAAGATACTATATAGGGATATTTGCAGATACTCGAGGATGTATGATACTGTTTATGAATAGATGCACGTGTTTACTCGCATTCATGCCACACTGTATAGGAATATATGCAAATACTCTTAAATATACGATACTGTTTATGAACAGATGCACGTGTTTACTCGCATATATGCAACAACATTCATGAATATATGCAACACCATTCAGGAATATATGCAATTGTTTATTCGCATAGATAAGATACTGTTGATCATTTCAGGTGTGTGTATTTATGATCACGACCGTGGCCTCCCTCCCCGCTGATGACCCAGACAACTATACCGAAAAGCCTAACGCTGGTAGAGCCGGTTCCGTCGTCTCCGTTGACAAGGAACAACTGACCAGAGAAGATGTCGCCCAGTTCCTACAAGAAATGAAGAAACGTAACAAACATATTTCTTCCACTCCTCATCCCGAGAATGCTACATCTCAACAACATGAAACCTCAGTAGAAGCTGTTTCAACTATTTTTGACACCGTGATTCCACTGGCCATTGGTGCTGCAGCAGCTGGACTTTTGGTTATACTAGTTACGGGTGTGGTTATATTCGTGTGTTGTAGTAAACGGAAGAATGCGAAGCAAGATTTGACTCTTAATAAAGATCTTAACCGGTGGGACCCACAGCTGCTGCGTCCAAGCAAAGCGCAGATTGACGCGTTTTATTTCGGGCCACCGATCCCTTCTGTTGCTGAAATGATAAAACAGTGAGTGCACGAGTGAGTGAAGATGACGAAGATGACGATAACAAGATAGCGAATTAACCAGAGACATACGTTTGTATGTGTTGATTATTTCTCATCTCCGATTAGAATTACTAAATTGACACTACAGCCAAACTGGGTTATATATACACCACATGAGAACCTATAGCTTCATAATGATGGCATTTCCTAGCTGTGGTAGCAAGTATACCAACCTCCCGACTAGGCAAGTACTATATGGTGTCATTAATAGCCTGGTCTATCATCAATCTGGACCAACGACTATAGAATTGGACGCATTTCACCGCCAGCTATTTGTATAAACAAATCTATCGCTTTAAAGCACGGCGATAGAAACATGGTGACGTTGAAACATCAGCAGAGCCTGAGAACTGCAGTTGTTCGCGAGCAAATAGTGACATGGACGAAGCTGGCAGTACATAGCTTTGTTGACTGATGGTAGTTTTGCTGTCAAGAGCATCATTGCATTCACCCAAGGGAACCGAACTGTGATTATATATCTGCATATAGAATACATTACCAAGAAGTGAGTGAAAGTGGCGGAAGAAAGGGGGGAGGGGGAGGGGGAGAAGAATTAGCATGTTCTGGAGATTTTTTGTACTAATCCATTCTAGCGACACGGTCGTTGGTTATGTTAAATCCATTCAGTCTTAAGCTGTATATATCAGTTGTATTGTTTTTCATACATTTTTCATGACTCCTGTTTTAAAACTAAATTGGCAAGAATGTGTCTTCCAGTAAATGTAAGCAATGAAATTAATACTCGTTTAAAATGTGCCTTAATTTTGTTCTTATATTGTCTCCTTGTAACTTTTTTTTTCAAAAATAATTGTGGGCTTTCTTGTTTGGTGTGGTTTGTTCGGAATCCTGTTTGCTGGTCTCCGTAGAAATATTCTAATTGGTAGTCAGTGTTGCTACCCGTGGTAACCATATTTATAGGTTGGTACGACTGACGTATGTTTGTGAAGTCTAGCATTTTTACATGAGGTTGTTTTTAACCAAACATGTATTCTTATTGATATTTTAGAAAATATGAAAGATAAGCACCTTGACCTAGACTTCAACATATTTCATTATTTGAAAAATGCCGCGCTGAAGTAGAACGTTAAAGTAGAATGCCCAAGTAAAATGCTGACGAAGCATGTTCAAGCATCCCTCATTATTGTACAGATCTCGTCATGTCAGGTCGGGTTATACATTTTGAAGTTAGGTGTGACGTTTATGAACTTTTCCATTCCATTTTTGTGACCTGTCATAAACTATTCATCGGAGGACAATGTGTTGGTTTCGCTCTACATTCCATAACCATAATGGTTGTTTGCAACCCCCATCTTTGTCTTCAATTCCTGTCCTTGGGCACAAGGGAGAGCTCTGCTTTGTTCAGGTGCAGAGTTGGCCATTATTCTGGCGGAAACTCGTCTTCCGAGCTTTGTTGCCCACACTCTTGTATGTTGCAGTCCTCTGTAACTATGACGTGCAGCTGGAAGTTTTCCTCAGTCGAGCTCATACTCTCATACTCATTTACCTTGGATCTTCATTGAACCGTTACCACCCCCTCCCCCGGTCCCCATGACCCACATACTACCAGGACTGTCTGTATAAGAGTCTCAAGCTGAGATTCATGTTAGTACCACAGCCAGGGATTCTGAGATAAGTAGCAAACATTTTGTTTTCCAAATTTTATAATTTTCTTTTCATTGTTCTCATGTTTTCATCTTTTCATTCTTCTTATACCGTTCTTCTGTCGTGATGTAGTCACTGGATGGTCTTCTCCGTGTTTATATGTTGTGTTGTGTGTATATATTTGTTTGATAAGGAAGGCTAGATGCGCAACGTCCTGTATTTTTCGTAATTCTGTTATATAAAGCTGCATTACTTTGTGTTATTTTATATGTTTTCATACTCTCGGGCTCTTTAGAGGACAAATAGCGGAGCTTCTCTGTAACACTGATCAAGGGCGGATAACGTTCATTTCAGAACGAAATAGGAAGCAGGAAAAAGAAACGCTAATTTCAAAACAGCAGGCACATAGTGGCCTACGTGTAAATAATATGAATTTGCAGCAGAGAGAGAGAGAGAGAGAGAGAGAGAGAGAGAGAGAGAGAGAGAGAGAGAGAGAGAGAGAGAGAGAGAGAGAGAGAGAGAGGACACCAGTCTTCGTTTGTCACCATAGTTGTCCAGCTACCTGGGGGTGGCACAGATAAACAGGAACGAACACATTTGTAACTTTCTATTTTAAATACTGGGTTTTGTAACTTTTTACTGTTGATTACCTTTTGTTGCAAAACGTTATGTTGAATATATTGTATATATCATATTAGTACATTCTTTCTCTTGATATGTATATTGTGTCAATTATAGCATCGTGGCGCCAACATTCTATTATCTAATACATTGCTCATGCGTGTGTGTGTGTGTGTGTGTGTGTGTGTGTGTGTGTTTGTGTATATGTGTGTGTGTGTGTGTGCTTGTTTAGAAGTCGTATTTTACTGAAGTCACATCGTTTCTGTTATCCAAGTGTTTAGTTTACAAAATACTGTAACCTATTATATGGGAAGTTCTATAAGTTCACAAGCCATGGGGGGTATCTACTATGATATTACTTTTCTTTCTGTTTTTATTGTATAGTTATGAGTGTGATGCAGTGTTGTTATTGTGGTTTTTCCACTAGACATTGAAATATTATTGTGATGTGGTGCTGTCTATTTGTTATTTATACTATACTGTTGTAATATTACTAATGTAAAACTTAAGATTAGCATTTTCCTAGTGGAACAAGGCTTCGATTGTGATTCCAATAAATACAATAAAATATGCTGAATTGGGACCTAATTTCTGTAATATTTCGGAAACATACTCGTATATAAATTTGAAGCAAGGCACTATTTACTAAATTACTGTGAACTATTGATAAGGGAAATATAATACCTTTTAGCAATGTTGTGCATTATTGTTCATGGAAAGAAAGCTGTTTAAGTTACATTATATTTAAGTACTGGGTCAGTGGTGTCTATTATTTTCTAACTGAAGAATTGCTAAACATATATATATATATATATATATATATATATATATATATATATATATATATATATATATATATATATATATATATATACATATATATATATATATAATGCATTTCACGTTAGTGAACCGCTTATCATTATGAATGTAATGACAAGCGAAATATACTAACGTTATCAGCAATCAATATTTATGTCAGTTTTTTTTTGCAGTACGTAATTTTACAAATTAATTTGCTGACTGCATATTTTACTTTTAAATAACCAGGTCAAAATCAACATATTTGTTTTATTGCTTAGATTTTTCTCTCAGTGCTTTGATGTATGTGTACCGTGGTAGACAATTATGGATGTATTTTTGCAAACACACACTAGTTGCTAGGTGATAGCTAAAGTCCTACTCTGTGACGACAAGTCTATTCACTGTACATCATTCGTTTTAATTGCCACCTGATGACGAATACTAAGTAGTTGACAGTGACGGATGACGCTGGTATGCACTGAAATTCATGATTAGAAGAGAAATAGACAATATGATCACATCTGGTAAATTCAGCAGTAGTTACATGACAAAAAGGCAAAAGACTCAGGACTACTGCTACTACAACTGCTGCTGCTGCTTCTGGCCACATCGTCCATTGACTTCCATTTGGTCATGGCAATTGGGTAAGCCATCCACCCACATGAAACGATGACATCCAAACGGGGCCCTTTGCCTGTATATTACTACATCCTATCTTGAGTAGGTGGCCTCGGTGGTGTAGTGGTTAGTGCCTGCAAATACAATTGGTCCGAGTTCAATTCCCAGAAATGTCAGGATTATATTCTCCAACCATACTGACCTGAGGTCGACTCAGCCTCATAAACATGGATACCGGGTATTTTATTCTGGGAATTGTTTAGGAGGGAAAAGCAACGTGGAAGAGAACTGGAACATTTTTTTTTTTCCGTGCAGGCCAAGATGATGTCATATCCTATCACTCCATACCTTAATGGCAGTATCTGTCATGCGATTGCCGTTACCTTCCTTAGGATAGAAGAGGATTAACATCGAAATAAAACAGTTGTTATCATATTATAACTACGTACAGTCTAAGGGAATAGGTATTATTTCTGAAGCCAGGCAGTTGCCGTTTCTTAGCCGATCTGTTGGTATTTCTATTCCCCAAGACACTTACCATATATTTATATACAGTTTAATTATAGCCAGTAAAACCAACCAATATCATTGGTTACAAGTGTTTAAAGGCGTTCACTGTATGTTTTGTCACGTGATAAGTTATATTTTGATATTTGATACACACCCTTTATTATCTATCCGCGGCGTGGATAAAGTCATTGCGTAAGCAACTGCGTCAAGGGTGGATAACCACTCTGTTAATGCTTTGACATTAGTTGAATGAACATTATCTGATCAATGTTGTGTTTTTTTTGGTCACGATATTTAAACGCCCTTTAGTGTTTGTCGCTTCTTAACATCTTTTTTTTTCTCCCTGAAGTGGAAGTTTATTTATATATATATATCTCCACTTCATGTGATAATTGTTGAAATTGTTAATGGATATCGCTATCATTATGTGCCATGCCAAACAGAAATGGTTGTTCACGTGTAATCACAGATCCTGGTCCGTCATGATCCGGATCAAGTTTATTGATGATATTCCTTCAAACCTACTGTCTCAGTCGATCCAGCATCGTTTATCTCGATCTGCCTCGGCCTCTTCTCTTACTTATCTTTCCGTCGTCACGTTTTTCAGTGCCTCTCTTCTCATTTGACGACCAAAGAACGCTATTTGTATGTTTCTTATAATTGTATATAATGTTTTATTTTCATTAGCCGCTTTCAGACTAATGGACACTCCGAGCTGTAAATTTGTAACGACTGAATCACGTTATTTCTTTGCGTCTCTTATATTGTATTCCGTCATTTTTTTTTGTTTTGTTTTGTGGTTGTCCTTTTGAGAACGACATTTGTATAACCAATATCTGATAAAACACTTTCGGATAGAGGCTTTAAAGATACTCTGCAGAATCTGACAAAAAACTATCGAACAACAGCTGTGAAGATACTCTCTAGGATCACGTTCTTTTTCCCGCTTTCTTTGTTATGTCTGTCAACGGCAGGTTAGGAGACACTATGTGCGATGAGAGCGGTGTTCGTTGCTTTGCTATTCTGCTACTTCATCGCTTGCGATGTCTTCTTTTTGTGTTGTTTCAGATGTATCTTAATGTCAATACTGAGTAGGCTGCTTTCAAATAGTCTTGTTACATGACCAAATTATTCAATTCGCTGTGTGTAAATAAAATCATTTGCTGATACTGTATCCACTTTGTTACAGGATGTCTTTAGTTCTGACCATGTCTCTGGTTATCACATTAAGTATTCTTTGGAGGCATATCATCTGTGATCCTGCAATCCCACTGTTATCCCTTTCTGCCATTCTCCAGTTCTCTTGATGCTATAGTCAGTTATGTTTTTATCTCTTTCTATCATTGTCCTGATCTGGCGCTGACAGCGCAGTATTAATATGCAGATTGTATTGAGCAACTCATTTTGTATCCATCGCCATGTGCTTTCAGTCTCACCGAGACAGTTTGACATTCACCAAATTGTTTTTGAGTTGTATTGTGATTGCTCACGGATATTTCCATACCTGCATTAGTCTCCCCCGATAGATCACACAGGATTAATTTCGGCATAGTGCACGAGCTCAGCAGCACCGAAGAGGATACGTGTGTTACGGAGATTCAAATACGTGTATACCAGACTCACACATGTTATAGATATTCTTTTTATGAGTAGCTTTTAAAATCTTGATATGTAGTCCGGGCAGCTGCCTTTACGGCCTGCAATTTTCGATGTCCCATTGCAGAGAGATTTTTTAAAACCTGCACACAGGTCTTCTCAGTTTTTCGCCTTTGTCTGGGAAGGTTAGAAATCAGATCCGCTACCCCATGATCCCCCCCCCCCCCCGCATATCCTATTACAGGACATCGCTGTCAACACCAGCAATTTACCGCTGTTGTTGATTTCTTGGCAAGATTACGCTCAGTAGTTTGCCATTGCTTTCTGAGCGGCCGGTTCACATACCCCTTAAGTAACAAGCGCGGAGAGAACCGCTACCGATTCTCGAGCTGCTGCGTTTGCTCACGTGGATAAACGAGATTACGGAGAAAGTCGCTAACACTACGGCCAGGGAGACCGGCACCCCATGATTAGGGTAGTGTATATTACTCCCTTTCTTGTACTGATGCTGCTGCCTTTCCTCGCCCAATAGACTAATGGCCCTCAAGCCACCCACGCCAGGCCCTCTTATCTTTGCCATCTCCAGTAGATCCCACAAATCCTCCCTATATTATTAACTCCAATCTCTAATTCTCTTCTCCGTGTACTTTTAGGTTTCTCTGTCTTTCTTTCACTGTGTGGGTTCCAGAGAAAGGACTTTCTATTTATACTACTTGATTCCCAATAGTTATTTTTTGGTAGGTCTCTTTATAAGCTCCATTTTAGTGATTCTGTGAAACCATTTTAGCCCTTCTATTCTGCCCAGACACCTGTTAATTAATATATGTGGTTTCTTAGCACTTGTTTTACTACTTTTCTTATTTTATTTAAAATAGTCCACACAGGTCATACCTAAAAAAGAACCAGATGTACAGGAGATAGAAGCGAATGTCGAAACCTGTAATTCATTTGTAAACACCTGATAGTTGCAGGCAGGCAGGCAGGCTCGTGAGCATGCTACCTCTCAGTTAGAGGCGGGTCGTCCTGTGGAAAGAGACCGAAGCCATATGGGATAAAACCCGGTCAATGAAGTCTTTCTGGTGACTGCCATTTCCATCGACGATGAACTGTATTTTTCATGGAGGACTTTTGTGTTGGCATTCTGGCGACGGCATTATGCACAGTGTACCTGTGCGGGCTTTTGGCTTGCCGATACTCCTGTCTGTTCCATTGTTCACTTTTGGCAGTGAGGAGCATTATGTGTGATATTCACTGGCACAGGAACGGAGCAATATGGGGACAACCCGTTGCCGTGAAGTTGGAACCACGACCAACTAACTAACTAGCTAAGTTAGAGGCAGTGTAAGGCGAAAATAAACACGGGCAAAATCTTAAAGAAAAACTGGCTTTAGTTTCGCCTGCGTACCTGACTAAATTGCTTGACTCTGTTTACGCATCTTGTTAGCACGGACGCTCAATCTGCCATATCTGTTCATACAGTTATGTAATAGAATAGTATATCTTCAACTGTAGACTTATGTATTCTCACACCTAAGTGAAACAAACTTGTCAAACGTGCAAATCTTGAAAGGTAAAAAAAAAAAAAATAAACACGTCGACGACCATAATTAACTACGTCGCCAATTTTTTAAGCCACTGAGATAAAAACATATTGTTTCCATTCGCTGTATTTGTTTGTTGATCGGTTTGGTCATAATGAAACGTGTTGTCTCATTTTTTATGCACTTTTTATCGTGATTTTGGAAAGTCAAAGATAATTTTCATTTTTCAAATCCACTATGCATTAACCTTGACCTTTGTATGTCGTGCCGCCTACTAATAAATGGAGTGTTGAGAGTTCGTGACATATTTAGGGCATTTACACTGTTGCGGAGAAAGTTTCCCCAATGTTGTTTACTGTTTTCGCAGGTATTATTTTGTTATTGTTTCCTGTTTGCGTGGCCCTGACACGTTCATTACGCCTGTCCCCAGACTGTTGTTATATAATAATATCAATCTGGGTCAGAAGCAGTTGAAGTAATAATTGCCTGCTAAAGAGTTGAAGTAACAGCTTTAAAAACTGAGATGGACAACAGAAATAGCTGAGACAGACAATATAAATCTTAGACAGGTAGTAGAAATATTTGACATAGGCAACAGAAATGACTTAGACAGGCTATAGAAACATTTGAGACAGACAATAGAAATGACTTAGGCATGCAGTAGAAATAGCTGAGACAGACAACATAAATAACTTAGACTGGCAGTAGAAATACATAAGAGAGACGAGAGAGAGAGAGAGAGAGAGAGAGAGAGAGAGAGAGGGGAGAGACGAGAGAGAGACAAACAGACAGGAGAGAGAGAGAGAGAGAGAGAGAGAGAGAGAGAGAGAGAGAGAGAGAGAGAGGAGAAATACATGAGATAGTCCTTAAAATCACATACTGACAATAACAATGATCGAGACAGACAATAAAAAAGAATGATACAGACAGTATAAATGACTGAGACTTATAACTGATATTACTGCTACAGGCAATACAATGACCCGAGACAGACAGTAGAAGTGACAAAGACAGTAGAAACAGCTGAGAGAGACAGTAGAAATACTTGAGTCAGAAACTAAAAATAACTGAGGTAGACTATAGAAATAACAGACACAGACATTGTTAATGCCTGAGACAGACAGCAGACATAATTGAAAAAGACAATAAACACGACTGAGATAGACAATAGAAATAACCAATACTAATGACTAATAGTAATGACTGATGCAGACAATATAAATTACTGAGACAGACGGTAGACTTGACTGAGACAGTTGAAATACCTGACACAAAGAAACACTTTTTTTCTGGTGGCCAGCATTAAAAGATTGAGAAACTATGCCTCGGTTTTATAACAGTATTCTGTAATCACCAAATTCGTATACAACACTGTATATATAAAGAAGTTGTTATTTTGTACATGGTGTTTGTAGACCGCCTTAAGCAACACTTACACATATTGCCTTGTACGCTTTCCGTGCCTTGACTTTTGATATTTATGGCTGCCATCAGCATTTGAGATCATCTTTTGTGGGTTATATAAATATGTATGTACGTTTTCTGTATATTTTTTAACACGGCAGTATTTGGTAATAAAATAATATGAATACGGTGTCTACATTTGTTTAACTTAATTTCATTTTTTTTTTTTTTTCGTGGTCGTATACACAGTTCTTAAGTGCAAAGTTAGTCTCTCTCTCTGGAGGCTCAGCTGTGCGGGTTTGGAGCAGGAGACCTTTACGTACACCAGCGGCATGCATACTAGGTATTGAGAGAACCCAGTTGCAGATCACAAGTGAAGAATAACACGAAAGCACCAGCAAACAGAGAGATGATGAGAATCAGGCTGGGAAACTGCAGAGACACAAGAGAAAACCTACTATGCATAGCATGCATGGAAAACAACACAATCGAACATTATTTACTTCCATGTGGTGAGTATAGCAATGAACGAACGGAGCTAGGCGAATACTTTGTCAAAGCAAAGACCCCAATGACATAGAGGGAGTGCTTGCGTGTAGAAAGACACCAAGAGATCCGGCGTTTGGTGAGACTGTACATCTGCCGAACTAGAAAAGACAAATAGCCAGAAATCGAAGAAATGAATATAGGAAATAAGTGGGAGGAGAGAAATTTAAAAAAAAATACTGAGTGGTGTCGTGCCTCCAGAGACACAGAGACGCAAAATAACTCGCCATAACAACGAACCACTCCTTTAAAGGAAGCACGTCGGAGCAGCGAGACAGTCTAACTAAGGCTTTCCACAAGAAAACAAAAGCAGGTTCAATACCAGACAGCTGATCTGGAGGGGGAAAAAACATCAATAAACTTCTAGTGACACAGAAGCCTACCAAAGAAAACCAAAAACGAGACACTGGCAGCAACGTTAGATTGCTGGAGGAAATGAAAGAAACTCAGCGCAGCATCAGGTTAGAGGTGGCACGCATGGGTCACATCAAGAAAGAAAACGAAGAGATACTGCACGCAATAACAGGCGAAAGAAAACACAAGAACAATTTAAAAAGAGAGGAAGCTTGACGGGAACAGGCCATTAAAAGCCAAACCGAAACTCATAGATCAAGCTAAAGACAGCAGACCATCTATAAAGACCAAAAAGTGTAATTGCAAGCCAGTGTCTACCCTTACAAAAATCACAGAGACGCATGGTAAGCTGGTGTCAGAGATAGGACAGATTTTCCGAGAGATGGAAGAAGAAAGGGACAACCCCCAACGGACAAGTCCAGCTAAGGGTTACGCCCGGAGCAGCATGGAGCCGTCACTGACAGACTGGGAAGCACAATAGAACCCGCACCAGCTGACGTCACCGGCATGCAATCTAGCACACGAGAAAACATAATTTAAAAAATACAAAACAAAAGAATATAGGACCGCAAAACAGGCATCTCAATTATAACCAATGCCTCATTACGCAGGTTGAACGAGGTCGAATTTTTAATTGTGTTTTTCCTCAAACGAACGAACGAACGAACGAACAAACATACACCAGGTTACGGGTTACTGGGGTGTATTAAGAAAGTTAAGTGTAAAATGGCAAAGACAGTATTTCATAAGTTCAAGAAGGGTCTCGACAATTTATCTTTGTCAATCTAAGTGAGGAAAAACACTCTTAGAAGCTATATTGAGCTAATCCTCATGTATGGAGTCGAATCATGGTAATTAGCAGACCGTGATTAATTATGTGGAGACTCCGGTGAAGTGGGTTTTATAGAAGAAAAAAGAAAACACCGTGGTCGGATAGAAAGAGTAATGAAGATATCTTGAAAGACGCTAAATCAAACAGAAAGCTGGTTACTCGCATCAGAAGAGGGCAATTCCATATTCTTTGGACATGTTAAGAAAAGCGGAAAGCTGAAGCATGTCGTCAGTCACGTCGGGACAGTTGGAGGGGAAGAGAAGCAGGGGTAGACCAAGACAGAAGATGCTAGACAGTGTGACATCATGGCAAGGAGGAACAGCAGTATCAAATGATTGGCAGGACATGAGACAGAGGGCTATGGACAAACATCATCACCAACGCCACAAGACGTGGACTAAAAGAATAACGGTTACTGAGAGGATATGTTCCTTTTCTTGGTGGGTTTTCTTCTGAGATAATGCAGAGAAAATTCTTTATTTCTAAGCTTGCAACAAAACACCTTCACTTGACACCAGCGATGGTACAACATACCGTAATGATAACTGGTTTGTACTCCCAACACAGGGATTCGAACTTTGACCTCTGTGTTGTTACTCCTGTTCACGAGAACTATATCAGCACAGTTTGAGTATATGTAGTAAACACATCCTTTTCATGTCGTGAGGTGTACTTGGTTTATGGTGCTAGCCCAATACATTTACACCAATGGGCACTGGATGGATTTTGTGGTCAAAATTCACACCGGATGCCTTGATCCTCTAGATAGTCTAGAAATTGCCCCAGTACCCAACGAAAATAAATATTCGTTTTGTAGAGGATTTGAGCCTGCTCCGTGGCGTAGGTGTTACGGAAGCGATTCGTAATCCCGTATATCCAGGTTAGAAACACAGCGGTGCTGGTTTTTTTCGAAAAAAGGTATAGGTGCCGGTCTTTCAGAAAGCAATGGCAAACTACTGAATAGAAAGCAATGGCAAACTACTGAACGTAAAACTTGCCCAGGAATCACGAACAGCCAAAATTGTGGGGTTGACTGCTACCTGTAAAGGACATGTAACTAAATTAAGAGGATATGAAGACATGACAATTGCGGCTGCCTTCTTGAGTGCACGTACGTCAAAGAAATATAACCGCCTTCACTAAGACTTGTTCAAACAAGAGGGAGAACGGTAGAGGCCAAAGTATCAGCAACACTCATTAACATGTCGGTGTCTGCGCTGAAAAGAAGGACTACAATGGTATGACTCAATCTGTGGCGGACTGATTAGTTGCCAGGACTTGGTGGTCATTAAGATTTGTAAATATTGTCGAATGTTTACTGGGGTTCACTCCATTATAGACACACAGAGCCCACTGGCCATCGGACATGCAGCAATGGATATGGTTAAGGGTCATAGACTAAGACGAGGCAGGTCCTGGATGGCACAGGCAGAACTTTCTATAAGTCAGGTGTGTGATCTAGAGACCATCAATCGTGAAAGAGAGTGGGTTGAAGTTCCGGATGACATGACGGACTGGCACAATGTAATAATAACACTGGGTCGTGAGTGCAGAGAATTGGCAGCGGGCCGCACTGAGTTTGAAGTACAACAGCTGATCCAGAGCAACACACATCAAGGTGACATAGTCATCTACACCGATGGGTCAGTGGTGAGAAACAGACGTAGTGGCTGGGGCTTTATTGCAAAGGCTAATGGGCGAGTCTTGAAAAAGGAGAGCCTGGCATATGAGACTACGACCTCCAGCATGAGAATGGAGGTGGAGGCAGTAACAGCGGCATTCCGGTGGCTAGAGGAGACTACTGCAACACACGTTGTGTTCATTACGGATTCAAAGAATATGCTTAGCAAGGTGGAGAAAGGAATGTTTCATGTGGAATGGCTCTCGTCGCTTCAGAGGCCACAGATTGTGAGAATTATATGGATATTTTGCCTTGGCCAAGCGGGTGTATGGGGGAATGAACAGGCTGATAGGCTAGCAGGGAATGCACCTCTTGGTGGTATCTTGCTTATGGACAAGGGGGAGGTGGTCGTGCGCTTGTGGGACCAGGTGGAGAAGGCGGAGGAACAGATTGAGAACCCATATGTGGAAAAAATTAGATTGCAGGGGTTCTGGAAGAATCTCAAAACTGAGAGGGAAGACCAGGAGAAAATTTAATCAGATAGCGGTGGGAACGATTTGGTAGTATGACTCTTCGCTGGCTGTTGAACGAGGGGACTGAGCGCGTATGGGAATGTCCTGAATGCAGTGATGTCGGTTCTTGACTCAACTCAACTCAACGGACAAGCTGACCCTCTGAACAGTCCGTCACTGGACAGAAGCACTAATGCGGAGCCTAGGGTGAGAACTGGACAAATGTCAACGAATAAAGAGGTAAGGGACAAACGCCGCCGTCGGATAGGACAAACATTGAAAAATAAAAGCCTGATAATAGTGCAACTAGAAAGTCCGTTCTCTATAACCCACATGGCAAAAGAAATAGACGGAGACATTTAATACTCGGATAAGAAAATAAATCATCTATAAATAATATGCAGATGATACAGTATTGATTGCAGACAATGCGCTGGATCTGCAACAATTACTGGATGCGGTTGTTGTGCACAGTGAGCAACTGGGGTTAGAATTAAATTGTAAAAAGACACAGGTTATGGTCATCACTAGGAAGAACGAAGTACCACAATGTAATATACAAGTACAATTATCTCGGAACAGTCATAACATCTGATGGGAGATGTCTTGAAGAGATTAGAACAAGAATCGCCATGGCGATAGTAGCCTTTAGCAAGATGAAAAACTTTCTGACCAATAAAAAGATGTCAATTGAAACGAGAAAACGAGTGTTGAGGGGATATTTAGAGCCTGTTCTTTTGTATGTATGTGAAACTTAGACAATGTGCAGTCAAGCTGAAAAATATCTGATGGCTGCAGAAATGTGGTTTCTGAGGAAAATGCAAAGAATACTATGGACAAATAGAAAAACCAATGACCAAGTACTACAGGAGACAAATGGAAATCGTAAATTGATTAGAGAAATTAGACGTAGACAGTCAAATTTTTTTTGACTTGTTATGAGAAGAAATGGATTATAGAACTTGGTGACAAATGGCAAGATCGAAGGGAACATACCAAGAGGAAGACCGAGAGGAAAATACCTGGATTGCTTAGCCACATGGCATGGACGAGACAGGAACACTGAGCTGATCCACGACTCTGGTGATTGAGTGAAATGGCAGTCACGACCGCCCACGCTATTCGGCATGGCACATGATTGATTGATTGAAATAATACGACGCGGACATGGAGGGTGCTGCAGGAGAAAGCTAAACATAGGACGCCACCCATGCTTCCATGGGGGATAAAAGGCACACGATGGAGTATAGATCAATAAATCACCTGACATCTCTAAATGAAGGTTGGTTACAACGGATCTCGCATTATTTCTGCTGTTCAATTTGATGATCTACTAAGACAGATTAGCGCTAGCGTTGAAGAAACGGAAACGGCGTTTGGCTGCCAATGGCATGAACACAGTCCTATAAGGTTCGATGGCAGCTCTCGTAATTCTCTATGAGAGGAAAAGTTTGCCATTTATTCCCCGGACACTCAGACCTACACAATATGAAGGTCCTAACACTTCAAATTTCCACAGTAGGTTTCACCTACGCTACAATTAAATTTTTTTTGCGGTGGGGGGGGGGAGGGGAAATTAAAATTCAAGCCAAGCTGATGTTCACGTAACACACCAAGGCAGACTGCTGTTCATCCATCATTTTACGAGGGGCCTTTAAGTGAAAACCTTAAATGTTTCTTTTTTGATGAATATACTCTGAAAGAGTATAGAACAAATGTATCATTTTATTTTCGATGTAGTGACCACTGCATTCAATGCATGTCCTCCAGCACCAATAAAGTGCTTGGATTCCTGTAAAAAAATTATCTTGGTCGCGTGTTTAACCACTCATGCACCACCTGCTGTACCTCTTCATCGGACCGAAAAGTCTTTCCTCCCTTTCACTCTTTGAGTTGTCCAAACAGGTGGAAATCACACTGAGCTAGGTCTGACGAATACGGGGGATGTGGTAGACATTGAAAGTTGAGGTCTTTGATAGTTTCAACCGTTGCACGAGCAGCAAAATAACAACTTAACTCCGAAGTCCAAGCAGTTTGAATTTTATTGGGTCGAAGATGATTCCTGAGAAGATCTGTACACGTATCACTGGTGACAGTTTTCCAGTTTGGCATGTAGCGCTCTAAAATAACGCTTCTTTCATCCCAAAAGAGGGTCTGCATAACCTTTCCTGCAGATAACTGCGTGTTAAACTCCTTCGGTTTCGGTAAGGACGGATGGCGCCATTCTTTACACACACACACACACTCTCTCTCTCTCTCTCTCTCTCTCTCTCTCTCTCTCTCTCTCACTTCGTTTTCGGCTCATGGTAGTGAACCCAGGATTCATCTCCAGTAACAATTCTTGATAGAAAACTATCACCCTCTGCTTCAAACACTGCATAAACTCTTGACAAGCATCAATGCGTCATTTTTTTTTTTCAATTCTGGAGAATGCTGTCATGGTGCCCACCTTGCAGACAATTTGAGGTACTGTAGCACATCATGGATGATGTGGTGTGTTGAACCTTGACTGATGTCAAGATGTTCGGCAAATTCATTCACAGTCAATAGGCTGTTTTCTTGTACGAGGCCCTCAACGGCTGCAATCGACTCTGGGGTCACTACTCGATGTGCTTGACCCAGTCGTGAGCAGACTGTCACAGAAGTCAGACCGTTTTGAAACTTGCTACTCCACTCATACACTTGTTGGACTGACAGGCATGCATCACCATAAAGGATCTTCATTCACCGATGAATTTCTATAGGTTTCACACCTTCACTGATTGTAAAAAAAAAAATAAAAAAAAAATAACAGAACGCTGCACGTCTTTGGTGCATGTCAAAAATTAGGCTGCCATATTTAACCTGTCCTATGACGTCACCGTGTTCCGTGATGTCACGTGCTGAACACTCTTGACATCCTCAACAACATTTACAGGTTACAGGTATGATAATTGCACTTTGTCTTTCGACAGTGTAATACCTAAAGCATGTGAAGGAAACATAATCCGCCAAGCCATAATTCCAACCTGTAACGTGCGCATGTTTATGCTAATCGGAGGTTAACGGACTAGTTAGGAATTTGCTAATCCTAGCAAGGGTAACTGGGTCAGAAAAGTAATAAGCGGGTGTTAGGTCAAAAAAGGTTGAGGTAAGAATTCTAAATACAATGGCGGGCACTAGAAACAATGGAGAGTAGACCATGGAAATGTCATTCATAGTCACGAAGGACCAGAGAAAAACGTGACCGGAAACCAGGAGACAAAGGCAGTCCAGAAATGTAAAGCCGCAGAAGTCGGATGTGTCGGCCTAACGGCGAAAAACAGGCATAACACAATCGCGTCCGAAAAAAAACAACAACTCCGGATGAACGCAGAAGAAGAAAAAGAAGAAGAAGAAGAAGAAGAAGAAGAAGAAGAAGAAGAAGAAGAAGAAGAAGAAGAAGAAGAAGAAGAAGAAGAAGAAGAAGAAGAAGAAGAAGAAGAAGAAATGTAATGGAAATTAGGGTTAAATGGCATTTCGTGGGAGGTCTGAGAAGAGGGAATAAATAGACAAGTGGAGTTTTGAGTCAGACAGTAGAGGTCTGAGTTCTGGGAGTTGAATTGTGGCAGAGTTAGAGAGAAAGTCCGCCTTGTGCTTTCAGTGAGTGGAATTCTGGGGCTAAGGATTGGGAATTAGTCAGGCTGTCAGCGGCGATGGTGTTTGGGCTATGTTGAGGATACTAAGAAGTTAGTAGGTGTGGGGCTGATGAGGAAATCTCAGGCAAGATTGTATTGGGCTAAAGTGTTCTCGGAGTGCGCTGTAACTGTGCAAATGCAATTTATGTGGATATTGTTCTGTGACGAAGTCCCCAGCTTCCTCTTCATCTTTTGCTTAAATTGGAGTAAATTCTTTTTAAAACCCTTATGTAATTATAGAAGAATTTAATTTCGTTTTTATTCCTATATATCTATGTATAGACAGTACATGGCTATAGTTTAAAGTAACTCCTATTTAATGTTATTACTTTAATATGAAGCAATACAGTACATTAAGATCGGGGGAGAGGCTGAATTTACAAAGTAGTGTACCCAGCCAAATCTACAAATTTGGCTACGACTATTTTACAATTTGGTCGGATAAATTAAAGGAAACGAACTCCCTGGCACGACCACTTCCGGTCAGGAGAAAAATAGCTAAACTCGTTCTTTCGCAATCCAAAAGTCGGGGTAGAAACATGCTAGTCACTAGGCTCTGAGAAAATACTTATAAAGTGTTAGAGTTTTATCTTTGGCACGTATTACGGCCATAAATATATTTAAAATATATTAGAGAGATTCCTAGAGCAGTGTTCGTACCCAAGTGTGGTCAGAAGATTAGAAGGGTAAGGAATAGTTATGTGTATCAATATAAAATATTGCCGTGTGCGCCCGAGATTTCCGTGTGTAGTTAAAGTTGGAAACCGCCGATAATAGGTTATTTTACCTAATTATTTACCATAATAATTATTTTACCGACTAAACTCGATCGCGTATATTATACTTCGTACAGGTAGTTTACTAAGCACACAGAGTAAAGGGTAAAACGTAACTGTGTAGAAAATTACCTTTACATGAGGTTTAGAGAGGTGTAGCCGATTTGAGATAGTTGTAAACTTGATAAAGTCGGATAGAACCCAATTTTCGATTAGTCCGTATAGCAGTAGACTAGGCCATACTAATCGAGCCGTTAGTTGAGGAATAACACGAGGCAGTTCCTAGTAATAATATTGCGAGGCCGCGAAAATAGATCTTACTAAACACGCGTAAAAAGGTCAAATACTAGCGTAGTAGATCCTAGGTATGTTCGTTAATTTTTATCGGTGATTTCTCACCAATTCGCAGTCTTGTTCTTGCCTGCCACTCCATTAACTTTCAGCCTATCATATTCTATTAGGATAATTACATAAACTGTATTTTAAAATATACGTTATATAGAATCATTATTAATTATATGCTAGGAATATAGCTTCAGAATTTGAACATAAATATCTATAATAGGTAATCTGTTTAATAGATTGTATTCATATCTACCTGTAGATTACTTTGTAATTATTGTATTTTAATAATATAATTATGATATGCATTATATGATTATGTTTAATTATTACTGAATACTTATTACATTCACTTATAAGAAAGCTTAGAATGATTTTATTGAGCTGTTTTCTTAGGTCAGTGTTTTACTATTGATCCTAGGATAGGGAATAATAGGGAGCAGGGACAGATAGCTCATGCTATTTTGTTTCTGAAAATGTTATGAGATGTAATCGGCCATCAGGAACAATCCATGGCCGATGCTTACCGATGTCTCGACAGAAGAGTCAACTGCTCTCGCTGTATATATTTCACAGATTTGACACCTTCAGCGCCAAGCTTTAGATGCGCTAACCTGTGTGACTCATTGTGAAGCATCACTCACCATCTCACTTATGCTTACTAACTAGGGTTTACACGCACTGTGTAAGCCGGAGAACCAGAAGATAAGTGGCCAAACTTACCGTTGGCCACCACCACCACCACCATCTACATGCAAATAATACCAGCTTTGTCAGGCCATGTCAATGATTAAACTATAACATTTGTAGTCTCTAAAATTTACAACCGCTAGTTGTTACCTTAATTAGTACCCTTAGTCATAGTAGAGTGAGAAGTTACGAAAGTTTGTCGCTGTTATATATTTTACTCTGTCTTTCTCCGTGTCGGTGAGAGTGATTAGAGTTGGGAGCTCGAGCTTTGTTTTATTTCAGGCACGTAGCTAGACAACCTTGGCAGACTGTCGGTATCAAACCAGTATAGTTGTACGCCATTCCTGTCTGCCTGAACACTGTCAGAAGATTAGACTTGTTCTGGGACCTTTACTCCGTCTAGAATTACGAGCTATTCAGTCTTGTCTTCTCCAGTGACTTATTTTTCTATTCGTAGAAAGTCTATCCGCAGCAACTTTGATAGATTCCTTATCATCGTAGCTGACGCTACGCTACAAGTGGGGGCTCGTCCGGGATTTGAACCCGGGACCTCTCGCACCCCAAGGATCCATGAGCTTCCCACTGGCTCACTTCAACCCGAAGGAGGATCAGATGGATGAATACCTTGATCGTTTTGTCATCATGTGTGAAGCGTATAATCTGCCTAAAGAGAAATTTAATATCAAACTCTCCCAAGGACTCCCCGGTCCGGCTTTTGATGTATTTACGAAGCTTCCGCCTGGCCTTGAGCGGGACTTTGATACCCTCAAAAATGCTCTCTTAAAAAGATTTGAATTAACCTCTGAAGCCTACAAGCTGAAGTTCCGTACAGCCAAAAGATCTCAGGGAGAATCATTTGCGCAGTTCGCCTCACGACAACACACGTATTTTACGAAGTGGGTAGGACTGAGAAAATTTGATACTACCTATGAGGGGCTACAGGAAATGATGCTTGCAGATCAATTCAAAGAGGGTCTCCCGAAAGCTCTTCAAATGTTCATAGCTGAAAATGGTGGAGTTAGATTAGAAGAGATAATCTCACTAGCCGAAAGGTATTTAACTGCGCATGGTGAGGCAGGTACTGCTAAACCTAGTCATACAGATAAGGCCCAAAATAATCCTTCCACGCAGAATCAGGGTTATCAAACCAATAACTCTGAATGTAAGGACAACAGGTGGCACACTAGTAGTCCTCACCAAAATCCAGGTAATTACAATAGTAAACAGTCATCTCAACCTCAACAACCTACAGGTAATAGAGGGGGTAATCAATATTGTAAAAATTGCAGAACAAATGACCACCATACGAGTTCGTGCAAAAACAAACCCCCTGTTCATTACACGGCTTGTTTGACTTTGGCGGATAAAAACCACCAATGGAGGACCCCTGGTGATAATCAAAGACCTCCAGTTGTTGAGACAGTTACTGTAAATGGGAGACAGGTACCGTGTTTATATGACACGGGTCTTGAGAGTGACGCGGCCATTGCAGCTCACTTAGTGAAACCTGGACAATTGACTGACCACACTATTGAGTTAAGAGGTGCTACTCTGAGCTCTGAACCTAAACTTGTTAAAGTTGCTAGGGTGAAGGTGACATCCAAATATGTCACCGGAACAGTTTCTGCTGTTGTGCTAGATGATCCAGTATATCCCTTCATGTTAGGGCAAAAATATGTATATCTGGGTGAACCTAAGTCCACAACTTATACATGTGCTATGCAGACCCAGAATCAGGGCACCGCTTTGAGTGAACCCGACATTCTTATCCACCCATTATCTCGGGAGATTAGGGCTGCCCAGGCAGCATGTCCCACTTTACAATCCTGCTTTGGCAAATTGCCAAAATCTAGAAATCCACCGGTAGCTGGTGATTTCTACGAAAAGGATAAACTGTTATTCCGTAGGGCGGGAACTATGGATCATGTCCACGAACAGTTTGTGGTACCCAAAAGGTATCGTAACCATGTCTTACAAATGGTACACTCCATCTCGGACGGTGGGCATATGGGGATGAAAGCAACCATACAAAGGCTTTATTTCTCCTATTTCTGGCCGGGGATGACCCGGGATATCAAACGATATGCCAGGTCATGTAAAGAGTGCCATCTGGTTCCGCCTACTCATGGTGGAACTCCACCTAAGATAGGTGATCAAGTATTGGTATTATCACCCAAGGGGGATAATCCTTTAGATATGGGTTGGCAAGGGCCATTCCTTATTACAGATCAGGTGTCTCGCTCCCATTACAAATTAAACATTCAGGGTAATCCGGAAGTCTTTCCCATGTATTTAATTAGGAACCATGTAGAAAGATTAAATGATCCACCGGTGCATCTGATGGCATTATCGGTGGCAAATGCGGTCGAAGGGGGAGATAACTCAGAGATGGAGTATCCCTTGACGCTTCAGGAGACAGTGAATGATGTCTCTATCAACCTGGATTCGGAGACGTCTGAATCAGGGAAGATGAGACGAATTCCAGATTCTCATGCCCCTATGCCAACAGATAAGCCTGGATGGATTAAAGGTGACACAGTAAACACGATGATAAACCGTACTGACCCAGTCCGACAAAATCATTTACCTGTTACTGTGCCAACCAGGAACCCTTATTCCTTTAAGGGAGAACACTCTCCGGGAATTCAGAATAGAGAAGAGGGGTGGGGACGACCAGGTCGTCATAGGTTTCCATGGAAACGACATCAAGGGAGGAGGTTTCTTAGAAGATGTCTTAGAAACGAAGAAGCAGGGTTTCAGTAGGAATTGTTCTACTGAAGAAGAGGGGGAGACTGGTCCATATGTTCCAGGGTTGTTGGAGTAAGTGCCAACAAAATCTGATGAGTGTGCTGGCTGGAGTAAAGTCTGAATCCTCGAACTTTACTTTCAACGGTAGGCATATGTGACGAAGTCCCCAGCTTCCTCTTCATCTTTTGCTTAAATTGGAGTAAATTCTTTTTAAAACCCTTATGTAATTATAGAAGAATTTAATTTCGTTTTTATTCCTATATATCTATGTATAGACAGTACATGGCTATAGTTTAAAGTAACTCCTATTTAATGTTATTACTTTAATATGAAGCAATACGGTACATTAAGATCGGGGGAGAGGCTGAATTTACAAAGTAGTGTACCCAGCCAAATCTACAAATTTGGCTACGACTATTTTACAATTTGGTCGGATAAATTAAAGGAAACGAACTCCCTGGCACGACCACTTCCGGTCAGGAGAAAAATAGCTAAACTCGTTCTTTCGCAATCCAAAAGTCGGGGTAGAAACATGCTAGTCACTAGGCTCTGAGAAAATACTTATAAAGTGTTAGAGTTTTATCTTTGGCACGTATTACGGCCATAAATATATTTAAAATATATTAGAGAGATTCCTAGAGCAGTGTTCGTACCCAAGTGTGGTCAGAAGATTAGAAGGGTAAGGAATAGTTATGTGTATCAATATAAAATATTGCCGTGTGCGCCCGAGATCTCCGTGTGTAGTTAAAGTTGGAAACCGCCGATAATAGGTTATTTTACCTAATTATTTACCATAATAATTATTTTACCGACTAAACTCGATCGCGTATATTATACTTCGTACAGGTAGTTTACTAAGCACACAGAGTAAAGGGTAAAACGTAACTGTGTAGAAAATTACCTTTACATGAGGTTTAGAGAGGTGTAGCCGATTTGAGATAGTTGTAAACTTGATAAAGTCGGATAGAACCCAATTTTCGATTAGTCCGTATAGCAGTAGACTAGGCCATACTAATCGAGCCGTTAGTTGAGGAATAACACGAGGCAGTTCCTAGTAATAATATTGCGAGGCCGCGAAAATAGATCTTACTAAACACGCGTAAAAAGGTCAAATACTAGCGTAGTAGATCCTAGGCATGTTCGTTAATTTTTATCGGTGATTTCTCACCAATTCGCAGTCCTGTTCTTGCCTGCCACTCCATTAACTTTCAGCCTGTCATATTCTATTAGGATAATTACATAAACTGTATTTTAAAATATACGTTATATAGAATCATTATTAATTATATGCTAGGAATATAGCTTCAGAATTTGAACATAAATATCTATAATAGGTAATCTGTTTAATAGATTGTATTCATATCTACCTGTAGATTACTTTGTAATTATTGTATTTTAATAATATAATTATGATATGCATTATATGATTATGTTTAATTATTACTGAATACTTATTACATTCACTTATAAGAAAGCTTAGAATGATTTTATTGAGCTGTTTTCTTAGGTCAGTGTTTTACTATTGATCCTAGGATAGGGAATAATAGGGAGCAGGGACAGATAGCTCATGCTATTTTGTTTCTGAAAATGTTATGAGATGTAATCGGCCATCAGGAACAATCCATGGCCGATGCTTACCGATGTCTCGACAGAAGAGTCAACTGCTCTCGCTGTATATATTTCACAGATTTGACACCTTAAGCGCCAAGCTTTAGATGCGCTAACCTGTGTGACTCATAGTGAAGCATCACTCACCATCTCACTTATGCTTACTAACTAGGGTTTACACGCACTGTGTAAGCCGGAGAACCAGAAGATAAGTGGCCAAACTTACCGTTGGCCACCACCACCACCACCATCTACGTGCAAATAATACCAGCTTTGTCAGGCCATGTCAATGATTAAACTATAACATTTGTAGTCTCTAAAATTTACAACCGCTAATTGTTACCTTAATTAGTACCCTTAGTCATAGTAGAGTGAGAAGTTACGAAAGTTTGTCGCTGTTATATATTTTACTCTGTCTTTCTCCGTGTCGGTGAGAGTGATTAGAGTTGGGGGCTCGAGCTTTGTTTTATTTCAGGCACGTAGCTAGACAACCTTGGCAGACTGTCGGTATCAAACCAGTATAGTTGTACGCCATTCCTGTCTGCCTGAACACTGTCAGAAGATTAGACTTGTTCTGGGACCTTTACTCCGTCTAGAATTACGAGCTATTCAGTCTTGTCTTCTCCAGTGACTTATTTTTCTATTCGTAGAAAGTCTATCCGCAGCAACTTTGATAGATTCCTTATCATCGTAGCTGACGCTACGCTACATGTTCTAAGCTGAAGTGTTCCTGAGTAGTGTATCATCATGTGTGTTCCAATTAAAAGATCATGTGCGCCGCATGGCCTTCGATATTAATTTATCGTTGTTGATCAGTAGTCCAACACAACATTCACACAAACATCCTCTCCACTCCTTTATGTCATAATTACCTTGTGACACATAGAAGATTATCTGGGAGGCTTTCCGGTCACAGAACCCGGTGCAGATAAGTTATCTTAGGACTGGCCAAGTCTACCGAACACGGGACAGAGAGAGGCATCAAAAGGCTCTACATTACAGAACCGGATACGTAATCACAGCAAAACAACTGCGCGAATACCAGTGTGAATAATAGACAGCCACATCCAGCAGACGACTCGCTGTAAGCATATCAGAGTATTATCAGTGTCAAGCCTGTACAGCTGTAGGCCGACACGTATATTTTACACACTGAACAGTTCAGCGGGCGTGTAATTACAAGTATGCAAATTCAGCCTGAGATGGACGTTCGCGGTGGAATGGTATCCACGGTACAGAGGCAAGGGTTACGCCTGTGAAGAATCGGCTAGCAGACGAAAATACTGCGGAGTCAAGAGTTGTTTTAGTCACAAGTCGGCGTTACTTATGATAACAGTAGGACAGCATAGCTTAGTCCTGCGTGTGTTTAAGACAGGTCTCGGTGATTGGGAGACGCCCAGAGAGAGAGAGAGAGAGAGAGAGAGAGAGATAGAGAGAGAGCGAGAGAGAGAGACTGAGAGAGCAGAACTATTATTTAAGAACAAGGAGTGACTGCAAACACAGCCGCAAGTGTGTCTCATGTCAAGTTTACAGCGGGACATATAGTGATTGAGAAAGTAGGTCGCAAATGGTAAACAAACTATCAGCTGTTTAGCAGTGAAATCAGGAGTTTATGCCTTTTCGATGTTACCATCGTTCTGTTCTCGTCACCATAGGGTCACCGTGCAACAAACATTCTACAGCAGACAATCAGGGGCCGTCGCCGCAAGAGTGGTCAATTTCTCTGCCAAGATTTACTTGCTATACAGATTCAAAGCGCTGGACATTCGTCATCATCTTCAACATTTTTGGCAAACATGAATCAGTACCATCACTTCAAAGAGACAGCAACCAAGCAGATAAACATTCATTGACCTTAAAAAGTTATCACCGTCTCCCCAAAATGCAACGAAAAGCCTATGGTTCCAGCAGCAGCAGGTTCCAACATCCAATGCAGCCCTAACCACCAAACATATCCAGGCTATTTTCGGAGAACGAATTCGACAATCACAGCTAAGTACTTCAGTGTTTTTTCTTTCGCACAGTTGCCTGTAACTGCTTTGTTGATATTGCCCTTCATCCATTTTTAAGTGTGGTTATTGTACGCAAATCTGCTTATTCGTACATGGTCACCTGTATGTTGTTAATAGGGATATTTGCGAATTTTCTCTGATTCATGGAGGCATTGTAAAAATATTTCTCTTTGTGTACAGTATATTTTCTAGGAGGTAGCCAACGGTTTGGCCTGGTTATGCTTTGGGCATTGTCTTCTTGGAACAATATCCTGTGCTGTGTTGTCACGCTTCAGATCTGTTTATATGATTGATTTTGGATTGGTTTTTTTGGTTTCTCTTATTTTCTGTCATTATATTTACATATGGTATGTGGTTTCTTCGGATTGATTGATTGATTGATTGGTTTAGGAACCGACATCACAGCATTCGGGGCATTCCCATAAGCTCTCCGTCCCCATCCTCAGAAGCCAGCGAAGAGTTCCAACCCTAATAGTACCAGTAGCAATCTGATTATATGTGCGTCTTTTTGGATATATGTTATTATTGTGATCCTTGCGTGGTATCTCATGTATAGATGGTTCCGTCGTCTGGTATTATGCGCACTGTATTTGTGGGTTAACAGGCTTGTACATGTCACTGTTTTTTATTTCTCTGTAATCACCTGTCTACGTTTTTGTAGTTATTTTTTGTTTGGCCTGTGCGTCTAGCGTCTAATAGGCATTATTAATTTTTTATCATTCACTTATATATATATATATATATATATATATATATATATATATATATATATATATATATATATATATATATATATATATATATATATATATATATATATAGTTTCTTTTATCGTTTCTTTACTTATTCAGTCACACGGTTGAAGGATGGGGGATTTGCTTGCAAATAGACAGGCAATATCTCCTGCGGTAGCTCTGGCGGGCCTATTCCCGCTAGTCACGGGGTCCGCCTAAAGTCAGGTGGAGAGTCTGACGATAGTGCACGCTTTACACAGGTCCGGACACTTGTGATCGACAGATGTGCGTGCCCTCATGGTCTGGGCTCGTACGAGGCCCTCACCTATGGGACTTGGCTGAACGCCTCTAAGCCGGGTCCCTTGGGTGTCAGGGTCTGGCCATAACTCGCCACCGGCTCGTGGTGGTGAGGTCTCGGTGGATTGACGCTGAGCCGCCAGCGTCTGCAGCCTACCTTGTGCCAGACGTATTGGTTACCCATTCCTCTGGAATACACAAGACTAGGCCGAGAGAGGGGTCATGTCGTTTGGGCGCCACATGTTCCTCTGAAGCTCTGCCCAGACATTGTGATGGAATATTGGCCACATTCCAACTCACATACTTTGGTCTGTCAAGACTGCAAGGTGTCAACGATATATATATATATATATATATATATATATATATATATATATATATATATATATATATATATATGTATATATATATATATATATATATATATATATATATATATATATATATATATATATATATATATATATATATATATATATATAAAAGAGACTGTGTGTGGTTGGCAATGTATTTGATGCGTTCGATAACGGTACATCCGATTGAGATGAAATTTTCTACACGTCTTCCTTTCATTCATGTGCAATCGACTGTAATAGTTTCTTAGTGTAAAATCGGCTACTTACTTAATAACATTTACTATTTCATTTTCCATTATAATTTCTATATAATATAATATATGACGGCTCCCTGGCCGAGAGGTTAGCAGCTTTCTCCGTAATCCCGAATACTCTCGTGGTTGACGTGAGTGCACGAGAATTGGAAGCGGTTCGAGTCGCAACAGTGACTCATTAGAGTATGGAGCCGGTCACTCAGAAAGTCGTGGCGTGCTGTTGAGCGTAATCTAGCTTAAGTCTGCCAAAGGCTGCACTGGCCTTGGAGATTCTTGCATTCACTTCGTCATCGAAGAAATCCTTCAACGCTGGGCAGAGCATTTCAGCAAAATCCTAAATGCAACTTCTTTCTTCGATGATGAAATCATCAACTGCCTTCCTCAAGTTCCCACCAATGAGACACTTGGTGACCTGCCAACCATAGTGGAAATAAACAAAGCCATCCAGCAACTCTCCAGCGGCAAGGCACCTGGTCCTGACTCCATCCCAGCAGAGATATACAAGGCAGGTGGGCCGGTCCTAACAGAGCAGCTTCACCAAGTCTTCACAAACATATGGATGAGCGAGACCATGCCACAAGATTTTAAGGACGCGTCAATAGTCCACCTTTACAAACGTAAAGGAAACCGCCAATCCTGTGACAACCACCGAGGCATCTCCTTGCTTTCAATTGCAGGGAAGATACTCGCCAGAATTCTTCTCAATCGCCTCACAGCCCATCTCGATCAAGGTCTTCTTCCTGAGAGTCAATGTGGCTTCAGAAAAGAACGTGGAACTGTTGACATGATTTTCGCTGCAAGGCAGCTGCAAGAGAAATGTCAGGAACAGAACTGCGAAATGTTCTCCACTTTCATTGACCTTACCAAGGCTTTTGATACAGTCAGCAGAGAAGGACTGTGGAAGATTATGGCAAAATAGGGCTATCCACGAAAGTTTGTCCAAATAGTGCGGCTATTTCATGACGGCATGCAGGCAAGAGTACAGGAAAATGGTGAACTGTCTGAACCCTTTCCTGTAACCAATGGAGTGAAGCAAGGATGTGTCCTGGCACCAACACTGTTCAGCCTCATGTTTTCAGCCATGTTGATGAATGCCTTCGAGAACGACGACATTGGAATAGACATCAACTACCGTATGGATGGAAAGTTATTCAATCTCAGAAGGCTGAAAGCTAAAACCAAAATTGACAGCGGCACCGTCAGAGAGCTCCTGTTTGCTGATGATTGCGCTCTATACGCCAACTCAGAGGCGGACATGCAACATAATGTTTCAGCTTTCTCACATGCCTGTGCCAACTTTGGGCTCAATATCAACTTGGAGAAGACTGTAGTTATGTACCAGCCAGCTCCAGGGAATAATCACACTGTGCCGAATATCAAAGTGAATGATCATAGACTAAGTGTTGTGGACAAATTCACCTATCTTGGCAGCACTGTGTCACAAGCTGCCACAATCGATGACGAAGTGAATGCAAGAATCTCCAAGGCCAGTGCAGCCTTTGGCAGACTGTACAAGAATGTATGGGACAGAACTGGAATAAGCCTGCAAACAAAGCTAAAAGTCTACAAAGCAGTTGTGTTATCCACACTGCTATATGCTTGTGAAACCTGGACTGTTTATCAGCGACACGCTAGGAAATTAAACCACTTCCACACAGTCTGCCTAAGGAAGCTACTGAAGATTAAATGGCAGGACAAGATTCCAGACACTGAAGTCCTAGAAAGAGCATCCATGCCCAGTATCCACACTCTACTGATGAAGAATCAGATTCGCTGGGCTGGTCACTTGACCCGCATGCCAGATCACAGGCTCCCTAAACGAATTTTCTACAGCGAACTGCGTTGTGGTAAACGCTCCCAAGGTGGCCAGAGGAAACGTTTTAAAGACACTCTGAAAATTTCACTGAATGCTTTTGGAATTCATCATGACACCTGGGAGGCTGCAGCCAGAGACCGAAATTCGTGGCGTGCATCATTACACAAAGGTGCAGTCATATGTGAGGCAACCAGGACTGCAAGAGCTGTGAAGAAAAGGCAGGACAAAAAAACCACTGCAGGAAATCCTCCTCCAGAGACGTCAAGCATTCTTTGCCCACATTGTCAAAGAACATTTCGAGCCAAAATAGGCCTTATCAGCCATCTTAGAACCCACGGCTCCACACCTTCAACCCCACTGGATGAAATGAATGGTCATCATCATTCTTGATGGACAAACAGCAGCTTAAGAATCAACATACAGCTGAAAGATGCTGATGTTGACCGCATTATCCTGAAACAGGATGGAATATATATATATATATATATATATATATATATATATATATATATATATATATATATATATATATATATATGTGTGTGTGTGTGTGTGTGTGTGTGTGTGTGTAGCACTATTTCCAGGATCTGTTTACAACTATTTCGTTACATACCCGAGTGGGTATAGATAATATCCTCCCCCTCACTACTGGGTACACGGGGTAGAGAGGAAGAATAGAACCTTATTGAGGACAGTGTCCCAGAATCACAGTAGGACCACGAGTGATTGAGTACAGATGTCAACGTCCTAAAGACCTAGGGAAATGAAACTCGGGTTCAGACAGGCAACAAACTCCAGTCTGATACTTTCTAATATAATTTATTCACAGTAATCTGGCGAAGAATGGGTTTCGCAGCCAGTTACAATCTTTACGATATCACAGGAGTTCATAACAAAGCAACCATACACATAATCATCACAGCAACACTCTATCAACTATCTTATAATCAACAATCCTTAAATACACTTGGTTTCTATCTATCAAGTCCCCCTTAAGCTAAACCCTGCTTCGTCCTCGGTGTCCAGTCGCCGTCTGCCCTTCGAAGTGTGTCCAGCGGACACGGGGTGTAACTCTCTTCGAGCTTCTCGTGGAACAGGTCCTGGCACGCTGTAGGCGGGTTCCACCTGTGTCCACGGAGCTGTAGGCAAACTGACCCATTCTTCTCGAAGGCTCGAGATTGTTCGAGCATTCGAGTGGTTACGTTTATTTCCCCTATATTGATGTTACATCCCTTTTAGAAATCCCTTCTAACTTTATGTCCATACCTACTCTATGTGAGACCTTGACAACAGAGTGGGATTATCAATATTACGAATTTTCTTACGACTGGAGTTCTTGGTACTCTGGGTAATTACAGAAGACAAGCAGTAGTGTCTGGAGATTTACAGTCGACTGACGGACAGCAACGTGTCGACAATTACAAAGATGCCCACTTTAACGACTAGGTTTGACTGGCAGAGATTTGCAGGAGTTTGCGGACGCGAAATTAAAATAACATCAGAACGTGAAGCAAAACTTTACAGGAAGAGAAGTTAGCTGAAGACAAACGTCTACAGGAAGAAAAAGAGACACAAGTGAAACTAGAACTTGAAAAGTTAAGACAAACAAATGCTATCGAAATGGAAAAACAAAAGTATCAGTTTGAGTTGGAGAAGGAAATTGCACTCAGGAAATTAGAGTTAGAGTCGAATGGAAAGAGCGACTAAGGAAAAAGCATTCTCACTCTTCACAGCGACTAAAACTGCCATACTTTACAGACAAGGAAAATATCCAGGCATATCTAGACAGATTCGAGGCTGCGGCGGAAGCTTTAAAAATACCAGAAGCTGAATATGCCATGCGGCTGAGCTAATATCTTATGGGCAAGGCCTTGGATACGATGTTCAATTTACCTGTTTCAGAAAGAAATAACTATACTATTATGCTTCAGCGATTGCTTACGAAGTTCAACCTAACCGAACATGGATACAGAACTAAATTCAGACAACTTGTGCCAGAGAAATGTCAGTACTTTACAGACTTTGTCAATACTGTGAAAAATGTTTTTAACAAATGGCTGGAGCTGGCAGAAGTAGGAGGAAACTTTAATCGTTTGGTGGACCTGCGAGACAAGATATTATCTACGACTAATACAGACTTGGTCGCTTCTTCCAAAAATGTAAACCAAAGAACATTGAAACAATGTCTCAGTTACAGCGAAACTACATGACTGCACATCCGAACTGTTCTATTGGCAGACAAGTTGATGAGGAAATAGTCTGTGCAGCCTATGCTAAACAGGATCAGAAGCCGGTTATTAGACCAAGGTCGAAAAGTGTGGACTCAACACGTAGGTATGGACAACAGGGACCTCAAGACATTGGTTTCCTTGGCAACCATTTTGGCATATCAGGACGCTACCCATACCACATGGGGAATTTTAAGAGACGCCAGAATGTTTACTCGGGTTGCTTCAATTGTGGCAGCCGGAGGCACAGAATAGCGGATTGTGATGTACAACTATCCAGTGGGCCAACGAATAATAGGAGGAAGGACATTATTTGTTTCAAATGTGGCGGCACTTGTCACTTCCAATGTCAATGTACGATGTGGGAAACCTAGCACTCAAATGCAGCGCAAGTGATTGAGACGATCGGTAATGAGAGGTGTATTGGATGCAAATCTCTGTTTGATAAAGACAGCCAGCCTGTCTTAATGGGCGGGCACCCATTTATAGCAGGATCAGCAGTGCATGCAGGAGGAAGTTTGAAGCTGCATCATAGGTTTGTTAATGATAGTCTAGCGGTAACACTTAGGGACTCTGGATATACGATCATAGGAATAAGAAAGAGTCTGGTACATCCCTCGGATTACATAGGAAAAACGGTCAAGTGCAAAACGTTTAATAGAACAATAGAAGTTTACCCATTAACTTAGATCACAGTGACAACACCATATCACAGGAAGAGTGACAGCGTGTATCCTGGACTCCCCAGTGGCAGACTTGATCATTGGAAATGTACCAACAGTTACAGAATGTACAGAAGAGGAAATGGAGAACTGGTGCCACAAATATGGTGTGATAATTAACACGGTAGTTACCAGATGACAAATTAGATTAGATCCAATAGCTGAAGAAGAAGTGACACTTTAAACAGATAACGAGATAGAGACAACTGGTAGCATCAGTGATCAAGAGAAGACTGATCTCAAACAGAGCGGTAGTGACTGTCAAAGACAAGATGTCACTCTTGACAAATGTTTTCAGGTGCATAGTACTCCGGAATATAACCGATTAACGAATGAGAGGTAGAGCTTCGACGCGAAGAATAATAATCTAAATTGCCAGTTGTCAGATGATAAGATGATAAGCAAACAAGGTGGAGTACCTTTAGCGTATAGAGAACGGAATATGAGAACGGCTAACGAAATTTCGTGTGCAGGGCACATGGGAATAATGCGTACACAGCAACGAGGCATGTCCCAGTTTTATTGGCCAGGATTCAGTAAAGATAGCAGGCTAAACAGAGAATCCAGTGAACCCAGGCAAGCTACAGAGAGGAAAGTTAGGTCATTTAAAATGGTTGTTAGTGACATTACTGACCCAATGTTAGTGATATCAAATAGGTATTCTAGGTATATCGGGACCATGATTGATTGTTACACGAGATGGTTAGAACCCGCACTTGTCAAACATAGTACAATAGAAGCGGCGACTGAAGCACCATTTTCGGAAACTTGCGAGGTTGGGTTTGCCTAATGAAATTTTGCCTGACAAGGTGAGACAATGAGGATGGATCCCATCACGACAACCAGGTCGGCATTTGGGCATCTAGCTACTACACTACCGTGGCTCCCCCTGTCTAGTGTGTTCTCTGATAACTACTTTGTTCTGTCTTTAGGGTTACATACTGTTATTATTTTGCTTTTATTTATTAAGCTGACAGTCTCCCTGTTTGTCCACACTTTTATTAATTTTGTATTCGTTTTCATTATGCGGGAGTCTCATCCCTCCTTACCACCCTCTATCATTACCTGCCTTTTACCCAAGCAGTCGCCGCTGCGTGCACGAGCTACAATTGTTTTTACGAAGAGATTATTCGTAGCTCGCTGCAATTAACATTGGTCACGTAATGGTTCATTTTGTTTACAGCAACCTATCACAATAAGTAATTATGAATTATTTATAGGTTATTAAGCAGTATAAATAACTAATTATTGCAATTGTATTTTACTTATACACTTATACATTATATTTGACAATATGGACACACACTTTTACTAATTTGTTAACAAGATTTTACAACTTGTTATTATAACAAATATTCTTTATTATCTATCAATGGCTTTACTTTAGACACAAACCGACTACATTGTCACTCTAATTGTTAATTTCTAATGAGATGTTTGTAACTACTTGCACTTTTTGACAATATTCTTGAAATGTGGAGCAAGTTTTCTTGTTGAAATTTGCATGACAGCTTGCAAGTTACAGTCCGACAATAAAGACTTATTCTTAGATTTGTTGATCTTCAAGCAAGAGGATGCTTGTTCGCAAATGTATGTTGATCCAAACAATGATAAAAGTTTAGCTGCAAAGTTTTTCAAGTTAGGAAATGATTCTTGTGATAAAGATCCATAGAAATCCAGCAAATAATCTGACTTGAATTTATCTTTCAGGTCATGATCTGCTTGTAAGTCAAGCAGCTCCAACTGTATGTCCTCTGTGGCTGTGTCAGCTCCTGCACTAAAGGGGGAACTGAGAATATTGAACTGTGGCTCCAAGTTCTTGAAATCTTGGAATTCCATCCACATTCTACAATCAATGCATCTAATTGGGCTTTGTACTTTTCAGTCATTTCACCAGAAAGGGTTTCTTGTTTTAGCAAAGGGAAGTGACAAAATCTTTTTTCACATGCTTGTCTGGAGAACAGTGAGAGTTTTGGCTGAAATGATTTTACATGTACATACAATTCATGTGCAAACACACCATTGCCCTGAAGTTTGACATTCAGTTATCAATATAGTGAATTAGACGTAGACAGTCAAAATTGTTTGGGCACGTTATGAGAAAAAATAAACTATAGAACTTCGTAACAACTAGCAAGATTGAGGAAGTTGGGGGGGGGGGGAGGATAATGAGGGGAAGGCAGAGAAGTAAATATCTGGATGGCTTAGCAACGTGGCATGGTCGAGACAAGAACACTGAGCTGATTAATCCACGACTCTGCTGTGATCGTGTGAGAAACATGACAGCCCACATTTATGGGCATGGCAAATGGTGATGATAATGATGTTATTATTATTGCATACACTTGTTTCCGTTGATAAACATTTCAAAATTCATCTTAATTCTTCCGCTTTGTTTTGATGAACTGTTGTTTTAAACGAGGACAAAGCACTGCAATGAGGATACGCGGACACCGGCTCACAGCTACAGAATAAATATTTCAATCTTGAACGCGAAATGTTTTTATGCCGTTGCATGAGGGTGCAAAGTGCCTTCCCGGGCGGTGAAAACGGCACGGGGAGATGAATGATGCCATTTTTAGACATTGCACTGTCCTCGAGTTGACAGTTTGTTTTCATTCTGTTCAGATGTTCGCGGACAAAGATCGCTCGGGGGAAGAAGAGTCCTAGGCAAGCAAATAAATGGCAACCTGTCATTAAGTTCACTACTGGACTGACATTTTCAAGTGCCAACAAGCGGTTGGTGCAAGTTTGAGCTCTCTCTCTCTCTCTCTCTCTCTCTCTCTCACACACACACACACACTATCTATCTATCTATCTATCTATCCATCCATCCATCCATCCATCCATCTATCCATCCGTCCATCCGTCCGTCCGTCTGTCTGTCTGTCTCCATGTGTGTGTGTGTGTGTGTGTGTGAGAGAGAGAGAGAGAGAGAGAGAGAGAGAGAGAGAGAGAGAGAGAGAGAGAGAGAGACGTGCTTAAATTAATTATATTTAACTATTTAAAGCAAACAAGTTTGGTAATCTTCCGGTGCGTTAATGGCGAAGTAGGCGGTCCAACCTCTACACTGACATTACGTTGGACTTAAACGTCCACTTCTGATTCAGAAAGCAGTAGCTAACTACTGAACGTAAACTTGACATTCATATCAACCTGGGGTTGATCGCAAAGTCCCGCAAACGACGTGCAACAATGCCAGTATGGTTGAATATGCTGAAAACAACCAGACAAAATGTTCAGTATAGCCTAGCGAAAGTGCATAGTGCGTTTGGTATAAGATCACTTTTCGTCACAAAGTTCACCATGGACGTCGAACATAGAAAGATGGTGGATGGTTGGTTAGTTGTCAGTCCTCTGGAAAACTGAGTTTAAATCTTCAGTTCGATAAACTGGCGCTCAGCGTTGAACAGCATCTAGATCTATTGAAGTGAATATGGTGTAGACCTTCTTTTCGACCTCATACCATGTACCATCTCTACGGAACTGTATTGCACATCTCTCCTTCCCCTCTCCGAGCTCAGAACTCAGCAGGGTGTGCCAGAGCGGTACGGGAACTTCACAACTGCGAAGAGACGTATTAGGACGTAACCAGGTGGCAAACAGAGCACATACGAACTGGATGGGTACCAGCCTAGACTGATCACGTTTCCTCTATAAGGTGTAGGCATGCCATTGTCAACAGATTGCCCAGAAGTAACACATAAGGATAAATATCTTCTCACGAAGCTGGCGACATGTTGTAAACATCAATAAAAAATAAGGAAAGTCTACAACATCCTGAATTTGGGGGAAAGTTACTATCAAAACAAATCTGGGCCTATTATTGTACAGTTTAAACGTATATTGTTCTTTCACCTCTACTGTTGTTCCGTTGTGTGGGCCACATAATCAAAGCTACAATGCCGTATGAAGATGTTATGATGTGCTAATTATAAGGCAATCAACACTAATTCTGAGAGAATAAGGGGGGGGGGGGCGGAAAACAACAGAGGAGAGGGGGTTGATATTCATAAGTGGGTTCATATGAAGACGGGAACTACAGTCAGGTACAATATCTTGATAAGTCACTGGAGTGTTCTAAACTCAAGATGCAACCTCTTATATGTCAGGAGTTAGGTCTATGGAGCCATGTAGTAACATGCACGGTTTCTGTGTTATTGAATCTGCTTAGGCTGCAATAAAATTATGACGATTTTCTTAAAAACCATAACTATCAGTGAAGAAATAAATATGACATGGCAATTGAAATATCAGATATAGAAACACACATCTGTATTGGAAATCAAAATCTAACGCAAACCACAGAATACTCCAAATTGGAAATGTGATTCATCAGATGAAAGAATAAATGCCGAGACGAAACACAGATCTAACGAGGCACGTTGGGACATCCTGGAGATGCCACCAGTTATCACGTAGCAACGTCTTTGCCGAAAGTCGCTCGTATCACTGCCCGCCGTATGGACTCTTGATCTTTCAACTGTTCTTCAACTCATTCTGCTCAAAGCAACGCACAATGCACTGTTAACTATTATTCAAGCGCCGCGGCTACACTGACCCCTAAGAAACGCCCATAAGGGGTATGAACCGTTGACACTCAGATTCGAAGTCTGATGCTCTACCGACTGAGTTAGCCGAACTCTGCTTTTGCTAAAAGCAAAGAGCACCCCAACAGGGTCCACTGATGCCGGTGGATACAGGAATCTTCAAAGCTGCGTTTGGTACACCGTTGTGTTCCCATGCTCTGCCACGTGAATGTGCCATTGGGATTTGATGCCACCAACACAACAACATAAACATGTGCCAATTGAAACAAGAAACGTTGATCACCAAAATCTTCGCACCAACATTATGCTATAGGACAACTGCACAATGGAAACTAGAAATAAAAATCTTAAAAACAAACATTGTTACAGGAGATAACTGCGAAGAATAATTTATGAGACAAAGAGAGACAAGATCGGAAATGATGACACCAGGAAGCAAGTGTGCTCAATGTCAGCAGTGGATTTTATCACTTGACGGCGAGTCAGATGGTTCTGTCATGTAACTATGCCACTGCGAAACGGCGCACTAAAGACATCATTGCATACACTGCACATACACTGCACAGTCATTAAAAATACACCCTATACATCGTAGGGAAATGAAAAATGTGATAACATAAAGTCTAGATTTTATTTGATACAAACCCACACACGCGTGTGTGCACGCACACACACATTCAAACACAAAGATCATGTGCAAGACTCAGAACATATATTTTTACAATATAATTTACAGACAGTGATTGCACTTAATAAATTTACCTATCTGGGACAAACTGTAAAGTAAGACGCCCTACGTGAGACAGATATTTGAATTAAAATTGCGATGCCAAGGAAGACATTTAGAGAACAACAAAACATCCTAATATCAAAGAAAATACAACTGGATCTACGAAAAAGGAAAGCCCGTTAAGTACATCTGATATGTGGGTATTGTGAAATGGCGTTCAACACTGCCCCTACATAGAGTTATAATATAAAGAACAGCACAAGACGTATAGCTATAGAATGGAATGATCAGAAAGCTTCACAACCATCTCAATGGCACTTAATTTATGCTAACGATGATGATTATTTCACTGTACTGGAAATTTCCAGTAACGACCTCAAGTGTGTTCTGGGTAGTCAGTAATAACACTGACCACCAAAAACAGGCGGAACAAACGGATGTCCCAGACTGGCGAGTTCGGCCTCGGCCAGGCTCAAGCATTCCTGAAGATAAAGGTTTTCATACTCTAGCTCCAAGGCCCTCTTGTAAAAGTTCTTCTCTTTCTCTTTCTTGGATTCTCGTGACTTGCGGGCCGAATCGTTATTTTTACGCCGTTTCTGCCAATATTCCGTGTCCTTTATGTCAGTTGGTATTGCCGTCTTAATGCGTTTCCTATATAATGAAAGAAGCAAATACATTAATTATGTGAAATAAAATAAGTAAGGACACGTATAAATATAGGCAAAACTACGAATAAAGAAAGTTACAGACTGCAAACAGAAAATCCAGTGAAGCAATAGAATTGTGGTCTTAAGAGAAGAATGCTGAAAATACCCCGCCAGTCTAAATAGTAACATACATTTTTAACGGGCAAGAAACATAGACAACTCATCATAAACACCAAAAACAGGCAGTCAACATGTTTTAACTACATTACGACAAGCGGAAAACACATTGGAGCATACAGTAAAATCTCGAAAAGATTTGAGGGAAAAGAAGAATAGCTGAAATAACATGAGAAGATTTTAAACATCTTATCATAATGGCATCAGCAAACGAATTAATACATTTTGTTCTAATCTCGAAATGCAGAAAATGATGTTCTCCAAATCATGCTGGCATGCCAAATTATGAAGCCTAATGGCAAGATTCATTAATAGGATGATGTCTCGAAAAATAATCAACTTTGCCCTTATTAAACGAAATAGCCGCTGGAGGAGAACAGCGATGGAAGGCTTGGTTCCTGGAAGAAATGGCACGGTCGACAAGCACGGAGATGGACACAGGGCATTGCTGACACCTTGGGCATGAAGGTGCATGAGGTGGGAGAAATTGCAAGAGATGGAGAGGTTTATAGTAGCGCCCTGATGAGAGCGACCTTCTGGGGCATGAAGGTGCATAAGGTGGGAGAAATGTCACGAGACAGAGAGGTTTTTAGTCGCGTCCTGATGAGAACGACGTGCTGCAAAAGGGGTTGCTACTTGGCGAATGGCAAGACGTAGACCGTGTGTAATAATTGAATAACGATAAAGGAAGCGGATAATATGTGAACCTATAGTATAACCTAGCATGCAAGTCGTAAGAAGCATTTGAGACTGGCTATTCATCCCGTAGAGAACTAGCTGCAAAATCCAATCAATCATGAGCAAATCTACAAAGGGCTTTGCCAAAGAAAGGCAGAAGAAACAGAATGGCAAACAGTGAAATGATACCAGCGAATTTCGTCAACATTTTATCAAGTATGGTTGGAATAACTAGATAATTTTATTTGAATTAAATAATCTATTAGTTTACTACGTCTTTAGAAAATGGTGAAGATGATTTCATAGCTAAGAAATTTCTTCCCCTGGCAACCGTCCATTCTTGGTCACTGTCTATTTGGATTTCTACCTCTTCTGTTTCCTCGTCTGATTATTTCTCTTCTGTCTGTGACTTGGTTTCTTCTGTTTCTGACACCCTATTGTTAGACTTGAGCTGTTCTATCTTTTCTCTTTCTTCTTGAATTTTTGTCAGCGTTTCTTCTGTCTCAGCCTTTATTGCAGCCATTCGAGCGACATCCTGCTCAGTCGTCTGCTGGACTTGCTTTAGTTCTTCCAGGATGCACTGAACGGCTATTATTTGCGTCTCTTGTGTTTTGTCTAGCTGTTCCTCGATGCTAGCGAACTTGGATCTCAGGTCCTTTAGTTAGCCTTGCAGTTGCGCTTTGTCGCTTTTTGTAAGTCGAGTGGTCGCCACGTACTGCCTCCTAGCCTCTTTATAGGGCAGATTAGCTTTGGTGGCAATTTTCATCGCTTCTTTGCTGTCTTGGTGGCAGGGGCAGCCGAGGTACCTGGCTCCGTGGTTGCCGAGGCAGTTGGCGCACTTCTGTTTGGGTTAGGCCTCCTGAAGTCCTTGTCGATCTTTGCTTGAGGGCACTGAGTGTGTGGGTGGGGTACGGAGCAATACCTGCAGACCCCACCTCACTTTTACAAGTGACACGGGTGTGCCAAAGCATCTAACATCTAGAGCACTGCAGAACTCTGGGTATGTAGTGCTCTGGCGCTTGTTCTCTCTTGTCCCATCTAATGATTTGAGGGATCACTCGATCCTCCGATGTGATGATGATGACTGTAGAGGGGGTGCTGTTCTTCCTTATGATCATCCCCGCACTGGCAATCTTGAGTGTCGAGTTTTCTCTCGACAGCATCTCCCTGACCTGATTATTTGAGAGATTGGTCTTGACCCATTTGATGACCCATCATTTGCTCGTGCGGTGCCAGGTGACTTCCACTGTGATGCCGTGGGGAAGCTTGATGTGGGTTCTCTTTCTCCTCTTGTGTGATAGTCTGCAACAGTGCGGTAGTCTTGGAGTTCTTGTCGATGGAGACCACTATTCCATCAGGTGTCTTGCGCAGCTGACCGATGCTGTGACTTCCCAGCTCATTCTCCAATAGTGCGGTAGTCTTGGAGTTCTTGTCGATGGCGACCACTATTCCATCAGGTGTCTTGCGCAGCTGGGCGATGCTGTGACTTCCCAGCTCATTCTCCAACAGTGCGGTAGTCTTGGAGTTCTTGTCGATGGAGACCACTATTCCATCATGTGTCTTGCGCAGCTGGGCGATGCTGTGACTTCCCAGCTCATTCTCCAACAGACTCAGTATCTCTGTAGCTCCGACAGGTTAGCCACCTTAACGCTGGTGGTTTCAGCAGGATTTTGCCGGTGAAATCCTCGGTGGTGGCTTCCTCTTGTGTGGAGACCTTTGTTGAGCTGCTTGGCTGCTTGACGTTGTGTGGTTGTGGACTTCTCCGCTGCTGCTGGCTTCAGTTGTAGTCGTAGTAGGTCGGTTCAGTGATGGGAAAAGCTTCAACTGGTGTAGGAGTTGGACTGCTGTGTGTCTCGACAGGATCACTAGCGGCCTTCTTCGTTTCTGCTTTCTTCTTCCCGACCGCATACATTGCTTGTCTTTTCGCGGCGTTTTTAGTGCTAGCCATCCTCTGCACTGTCAGATTGCGATCTGCTTCTCTATAGAGCGAGCGAGTCGAATGGTGATCTTCAACTTATGGCCCGCTGCTTAAGAGGGACCGTACTTGGCGAATAAGGGTCATCGTGGGTTGGCGTGAATGTTTAAATATACAGATGAACACCAAGCTACTTTATCAGTGATGTTTCCTTGATTGTAGTAAAAGTTTTCAAAAGGTATTTTCTGTATATTTATTCATGTAAGAGTACTATAAAGTGTTCAAGTGGACTTTATTTAAAACATGTTAACAAATTATGTTTTAAAAACACATATAAAGGGGGATGCTGGTCAAAATATTTTTCTACAGATGTCTGGTCTGGCGCAGACATTGGGGACCATGACTTCCCAATCCTCTCTATTATTTTGCTATTTTAGTGTAGTTTGTGTTGCTTAATTTATTATTTGTTTCCGGACTGTTTAAGCTTTCCACTCACTTTACATTTGTGTAAATATATATCTTACTCTCTATCTCAGGTCTGGTATATTCCGACATAAGCTAATTTCTTTAGTTCTTTGCATTCTCTCACTCACGCCCCCCCCCCCTCCCATCCCTTCTTCTCCACCCTCCCCTTCTCGGGTTCAACATCTATGCAGAAAATGTAATTAGAAATGTCAAAAATCGACGAAACATGTGACCATTTTGATCCATTCATAACTGATGAAAATCCGATACCAGAACTCCGATATGTAAATGATGCGGTTCTCTTCTCAAATAGTGCTTAGGGATTAGAACAGTAAATTATGTATGTCAAAAGACACAGGAAAGACGATATGTGTTTTTTTTAACATCAAAGACATAACAACAATGATGTCTACATAAAAACGAGTTGAAAATGTCACAAATGTTGAATACCAAAACTGCGTAGTTAACAAGAATGGGGAGAGTGTCAAAGCAGTAAGAAGACGGCTGGCCAAAATGCTAGATGGTAAATAGCAGTAAGAACCTATGGTACAACACTAGCAAACAAATAAAAGTAAGAGCTTGAAAAAACATACATTTTTTTTTAAATCAGTAAGGAAATAAAATCTAGGCATTTGAACTTTAAATATTGAGCACAACCCACTACTGGCAACGCCGATCGCATTCTGTTATGAACCTAAGGCCTATCCACGTCAATATGGAAGCACTATACTCGAGTTTCGCCCTCATTTGAGCTCGTCAGTAGTGCATATCCCTGACCGGATCCGGAAACAGTCCCGGATCACGCGTGTGAAGCGGGTGTGTAACCACGCGGCACACACTGGACACACCAAATTATCACAACAGAACATCACAACGCTACCCATCGTAGGCTATGCTCAAGATTGCCCAAACGCCGCGACCGACGTCCGTCAATCGATGGGACCCGAACGATCAGGACTTCTCACTGGCAAGGAACACCAGGCCTCCTAAATCCAGTGAGCAATAATCAATTGATTATGTGTTTGTTTCGGGATTTGAAATTTAAATATTGAGCACAACCCACTACTGGCAACGCCGATCGCATTCTGTTATGAACCTAAGGCCTATCCACGTCAATATGGAAGCACTATACTCGAGTTTCGCCTTCATTTGAGCTCGTCAGTAGTGCATATCCCTGACCGGATCCGGAAACAGTCCCGGATCACGCGTGTGAAGCGGGTGTGTAACCACGCGGCACACACTGGACACGCCAAATTATCACAACAGAACATCACAACGCTACCCATCGTAGGCTATGCTCAAGATTGCCCAATCGCCGCGACCGACGTCCGTCAATCGATGGGACCCGAACGATCAGGACTTCTCACTAGCAAGGAACACCAGGCCTCCTAAATCCAGTGAGCAATAATCAATTGATTATGTGGTTGTTTCGGGATTTGAAATTTAAATTCACACGCATGATCCGGGACTGTTTCCGGATCCGGTCAGGGATATGCACTACAGACGAGCTCAAATGAGGGCGAAACTCGAGTACAGTGCTTCCATATTGACGTGGATAGGCCTTAGGTTCACAACAGAATGCGATCGGCGTTGCCAGTAGTGGGTTGTGCTCAATATTTAAATTTCAAATCCCGAAACAACCACATAATCAATTGATTATTGCTCACTGGATTTAGGAGGCCTGGTGTTCCTTGCCAGTGAGAAGTCCTGATCGTTCGGGGCCATCGATTGACGGACGACGGTCGCGGCCATTGGGCAATCTTGAGCATAGCCTACGATGGGTAGCGTTGTGATGTTCTGTTGTGATAATTTGGTGTGTCCAGTTGTCGTGTCCTCCTTTACAGTGTCGTCCCTGGAGTGAAGAGAGCCGACACCCACATTATAATATTTTTTTCCCTCTCAATATTCTGGAGAATCCACCAGCTTCCGTCCAACACACTCCATCAGCCTATGGACACCTTTTCCTATCACTCTCTCACTGTCGTACTATGCCCCCTTCTCATACTTCCCCAACGCAACATACTCAACAACTCTTGCTTCTAAAAATTAATAAAGATTAATTTATTAAAAGAAAAGTGTAACGTATATGAGACGTGTATGTGAAGAAAATGTGTGACGTGTTCTATAAAGTGTGTAGAATCGGACTCTCAGACAACAACCCAGTCAGCTGATCCCAGCAAAGATAGACCACAGCACGTTACGTCAGAACATGTACTTCTCACCCCGTGCCGAAACCATCTTGCCGGATACTGCTTTGCCTCTGTAGACCTCTGGTAATCCAATTTCATGAACATCCGAAATAGACACCGGTGGTATTAACAGTTAATCATGGACCGGTTGCCCACTACACAATGTCCGTTCCTATCGTTCATAAAAAAATGCACAAGTCCTTTGTAGTGTGTACACAGATTAATGTTAATTGTTACTGTACTGGATCCTCCCTCGTGTCTATCTAGCCTCAAGTATCAAGTCTTGTGTTCTATTACACGAGATTATATCACACTATGTAATTATTAGACTTAATGTTTTCAGTTCGTTACTACTGTCTGATGCTGTGTGGTGCATCAGTACGCATCATTCTCTTTGGTGAATCAACTTCCTTCTAGCTTTAGTTACGTTCTGTATGCAACTTTATTGATTGTTGAACTGGTGTTCTTCCGAATGGGATTGGATTCTTTCCCAAAACTTTGTTGAGTTTCCTTGGATCTGGTAGGGAACCTAGGATAGAAACAACACATCTGGTGATAGTACTAGTCACTGATCCTTTCGGCTGAGTGTAAGCCTATCACCTTGCTTAATGATCTTTAGCTAACTAGACTTAGTCATAGAGCAGATTAGCTACCCACCTAGAGCCGAATCAGGCTATGACAAAGAAAAAATCAGCAAACAGAATGCGGAACCCCGCCACCCAGGGACACCTACGGGAAGATCCCAATTATCCCTCCTTACTCAATTCTCAACTAGTAAAGCTTATCAACACTTCACTAATCTATTCTTAACTAGCAGAGTTAATATCACTATTCTACTCTAACTAGTTTCCACTAACAGTGCTAATCATCACACTATAGTTTAACAAGGCCACAGTCTATATTAATTAGAACTAATATTATAATAGGTTATACCTTAAATGGCACTACTGCAGTCCTATCAATCATATCTACATCTGCCATTATAGGCACGTGTAAAATTAAGTCACTAATTAACACACGGTAGATATTATTTCCACTAAGCACTGCAGTGCCCTGGCACTCCGACTAGAGCATTTTCAAGTCCCCCTAGTTGGTCCCAACTCGGGTTTATATGGCAAACTACCAAAGTTGGCCACGTGACGTTATCCTTTATGCCCCACACAGGTGGCACATTGGCAGATCATCCCCTGTCAGGGATCCATCCCCCCTCTGGCTCCCTCAATGTTAGATTTGTCATCACTGGTTCTGACATCCAAAACAATCTAGAGAGTTACTGTCGAGTTCCAACAAAGAGTTTCGATACCAAGCTGCCAATCATGGTTTTCCAAACACGCTTACATTGTGCACGTGACGTTGTTCATGTCCGGCAGGTGTTCCACTGTTTTCAATAACACCCTCAACTTTCTGTCATGTGCTGACAGTCAAACCTCCCTTCCGTCTGATGTCCGGAACTATAGATGACAAACGGAACCATTCCATATCCTGCGCGGCCAATTATATGTGATTTTAACTGTTATGAACTGCCAACGCGTTTTATCCCTTCCTTCTCACTCACCGCCAAATGTGTATATGGGCTGACCCGATGTAACCCGTGCAGCTGTGTTTACTCTGTTAGTACGACTGTTGTGGCCTAGAAAATATACGCCAAGCAAACGTCGGTATTATTATCTGGTTAACTCATGGCGAGCTCGTGACATAGTCACTCTTAAGAGAGTAGTCCATCTCACTCTTCTCCACCATGAGTTAAATCCAGATGATTCATTCCTCTTCTTCAGGAGCTGGGTGTCTTGACAAGAAATCCGCTCCAACATTTTCCTTCCCAGGAATGTACTCCACGGTGAAATTATAAGGTTGAAGTAACAACGACCACCGCATCAAACGTGCGTTGAGCTTCTGAGAAGTAGCCAGGAACATCAGGGGCTGATGATCCGACTGGACCCGAAACTTAACTCCATACAAATATGGCTGAAATTTTTGCACTGCCCATACAAGGGACAAGCACTCTCTCTCGACGGTTGAATAATTCCTCTCCGCCTGTAGAAGTTTCTTACTTGCGTATGCTACAGGTTTCAAAACCGAAGCATCGTCTTTTCCTTCCTGTAACAAAGCGGCTCCAATTCCAATCGCACTCGCATCTGTTCTCAACACAAATTGTTTGGAAAGGTCAGGGAGCTGTAATACAGGTTTGCTGACCAAGGCCTCCTTTAACTGACTATAGGCATTCTCACATTCTGGTGTCCAAATGATTTGGTCCGGGAATCCCTTTTTCAAGGTTTCCGTCAACGGAGCTCCCAGTTCAGTGAAATGTGGGATAAATTTGTGGTAGAACCCACACAACGAGAGAAAAGATCGCACATCCTTCTTCGTTTTTGGTCTAGGTGCATTTCTGATTTTCTCCAGGTTCTTCTCTTCTGGAACAATGTGTCCTGGAGTGATGGTGTGACCTAGAAATTCCAGAGTCTGGTAACCAATCATGCACTTGGTTGGACGAGCAGTAAGCCCTGCTTCCTTGAGCCTATTAAACACTCTCTCCAAGGATTGTAAGTGGTCATCCAAGCTGTCACTGGAAATCAGAATATCATCCATGAATGAGATGATGGATGGATCCTGTAACGGATCTAGTAAAGCCCTCATCATGCGTGTAAACACACTGGGTGCATTGCTGAGTCCAAAGGGCATGACTTTGAATTCGTAGTGTCCACTGGGTGTACTGAAGGCTAACAGTGGTCGAATCTCCGGTTTGACTGGTATCTGATAGTACCCCCGACTCAGATCCACCTTTGAAAAGTACCGAGCCTTATGGAGCCTAGCGAATAACTGAGTTGGATTCGGCAAAGGTTCCACCTGAAACTGTGTATGACTGTTCAGATGTCGGTAATCTATACACAACCGGTGTTCTCCACTTGGTTTGCGTAACAAAACTACCCCCGTATTGTATGGGGATGTGGATGGTGCAATCACGTCATCCTCCAGCAATTTTTGTATTTCCTCCTCCAGGGCCTTTTCTTTAGAGAATGGCACTGGGTAAACCTTTTGGCGAACAGGCTCCTGTGTGGTCAAAGTCATCTCGAACTCAACCAACCTCGTTCGTCCTGGTTTATCAGTCAGTATCTCCTTATGAGACTTGAGAACCTGGGTTATCCTTTCCCTCTCCTGGGAGGTCAGATCAGGGTTCACTTGTACATCCCTATAGGTTTCCTGGTGTACCAAGGGATATTCCCTGCCCTCGTTGGTTCCCGCTTCCGTCTCCACTGCAGCAGCCATTGCCATGAGGTGAGCTGCCTTGTCTCCGGGTCTCTCTTCGTATTTCCGCAAGAGATTGATATGGAAAATCTTCGACTTTCTCCGGATCCGGATTTGATAGTTGGTTCTGGATATCACCCTTTCCACGGGAAATGGTCCTTGCCAACCTATCTCCAGTTTGTTGTTTCCCGTTGGGAGTAGCAACAAGACTTTATCTCCCATCTCTAGAGATCTTTCTTTAGACCTACGGTTGTAGTAAGCCGCATGTCTTTTCCTGGCCTTTTTCAAGTTTTGATTTGCCAGAGTCCATCCCTTGTGGAGTTTTTCTTTCAGTTCCTCCACGTATTGATAGGATGAGATCACTTCTTCTGACGTCCCCTCTTCAGTCCAACTCCTCAACATGGCTTCCAACGGTCCTTTGATTGGACGACCAAACAGCAACGTAGCGGGTGGTAGTCCTGTTGAGCCATGAGGAACTTCCCGATAGGCAAAGAGTGCTGCTGGGATATATTCATCCCACCTATCAGGTTTTTCCTGCGCTAGTTTCCTGAGCATTGTCATCAACGTGCCGTTGAAACGCTCTACTTGTCCATTGGCTTGAGGGTGGTAAGGGCTGGTATGTATGTGGTTAGAGTGAAACACCCTAAATACCTCCTCCATGAGTTTTCCACAAAACTGAGATCCATTGTCCGTCAGAATTTGATCCGGAAAGCCTAATCTGGTAAAGGCCTCCATCAGTGCGTCCGCCACTCTTTTCGAGTCAATCGTGGTCAACGGTATGGCTTCACCCCACATTGTACAGCAATCCACCATTGTGAGTATATACATGTTCCTCTTCCTAGTCCTGGGAAGTGGACCCACGATATCGATGGCTACCCTCTCGAAAGGAGAGTTCATGATGGGCATCTCACCCAACACCACCGGTGCTGTCCAGTGTTTTGGTGCCACCCTCTGGCACTCAGGGCATGACTTCACATACCGACGCACATCATCTGTCATTCCCGGCCAATAGTAGTGGCAGGAAATCCGCTGCATGGTGGCGGCAATACCCATGTGTCCACTAAAGGAGATGGTATGCCCCATATGAAGAATCTGGGACCGGTGAGCTTTCGGGACGACCAACTGACCGTATAGGTTGTCTCCCCTTCCTGCTCTCCTGTAGAGTATCCTATTCTTCATGTAGTACTGCCCCCGTCCTGGTGGATCAGCACTTTTCTGCAGCTTTTTGTAGCAAGGACGTAAAGTATCATCCTCACTCTGGGCAGTTCGTAGCTCCCCCGGCATTGGGTTAGTCACAATTGCGTCTGCCTCTTCCGTTTTCGTCTGAGAGCGAGTCTGCATTGCTCCCATATGGATTGGCTCCCTGGGCATTCCCATAAAGACATACCGGCAACCTAGGATGACTGGGAAAATGGGATCGGTCAATACAGCGGCCTTGATGGTGCCGGTGACGTACCTTGACCGAATCTCCACATTAGCAATAGGCAACTTCATGACTACAGCACTCTTCTGTGCAGGCTGTATATCCAATGTCTCACCTGTGAATTGTTCTGGATGTACCAGATCCGCAGAAATCACGGCCTCCCCGTCCAGTCCTGTGTCGTATAAACACTCCACTTGACGACCGTTAACCTCTACCAATTCCACTACAGGTGGTTTTTCCTGGTCTGGAGTCTCTTCCTCGGCCTCGACCTGTTCGGTGGGCTCCACCTTAGGTTTCCCGGGGCACACGACGAATTGAGTGTCTCCTGACTTTCCCCTGCAGTCAATAGCATTGTGCGTGTTTGACTTGCATTGGTTGCACCATTTCCCTGTCCTAGATTTTCTATTGCCAGACTTGAGTGAGCTCTCCTGGTGGCGAGCTTCCTTGTTGACCTTGGCATTTTCTGTGACAACCTCCTTGGAAGTCACTTGACATGCTGCGAAGTGAGGGTTCTTAGCCTTCGATTTGCAGTCCCTCGTATTGTGAGAGGGTGACTTACAAATTGAACACCACTTCTCCGACCACGGTCGTTTAGGTGTAGAGCTTGAAGTGCTCTTGCTTCCCTCCTTCTTCTTCTCTGAACTATCCTCTGATTTTTGCACATAAGGTTCCCACTTTTTTGTTCCTGAGTTTTTGGTTTTCTTCTTGTCACGTTTCTCTTGACTTTTGGTGTTGGTGGAAAGGCTTTCCCCTGCCTCCCCATGTACCTCGACGAACCGTTCTGCTAATTTAGTCACGAGGTCAATACGTTCCGCTCCTTGTTCTCCCAGAAACGTCCTGAGAGGTTTAGACATTTGCTTCTTCAACTGGTCGACCACCATGAGCTCTTCCAGACTCTCATAGTCATGTGCGAACCCAGCCAAATCCATCCACTTATGGAGATAAGATTTTAGACGCAAACTGTAGGCGGTAAACAACTCCCCCGGTTCTCGTTTCGCTGCTCGAAATTTTTTCCGGTAGGTATGTGACGTAACCTCGAATCGTTTCAGCAGAGCCGTCTTTAACTCGTCATAATTGTTCTCATGTCCTGGTGGCAGGCGAGAATAAACCTCGTATCCGGTCCCGCGTAATCCCTGGGATAGCTTGAGATTCCATTTATTACACTCCAGGCCCATAGCAACAGACATTGCCTCGAAGCGTTGAAGGTACTGGTCAATCTTCTCTTTGTCCTCCTCGTAGACCGCTAAAGGAAACTTCATAGCATGGTACCCATGTCCACCTACTGGTGTTGATCCTGGGATAGAGGAACCTCCAACTGCTCCCTCAGTTTCTCCATTAGATTCACTCTTGAGCTCGAGTTCCCGCATCCGGTACTCGTGCTCCCTCTTCTGTGCTTCTTGTTCAGCTTCTAATTTCCTAGCTGCTTGTTCAGCTTCAAATTTCCTAGCTGCTTGCTCAGCTTCCAATTTCCTAGCTGCTTGCTCAGCTTCCAATTTCTTAGCTGCTTGCTCAGCTTCCAATTTCTTAGCTGCTTGCTCAGCTTCCAATTTCTTAGCTGCTTGCTCAGCTTCCAATTTCTTAGCTGCTTGTTCCAACTCCATCCTTCTCAATTCCAGCTCGGCCTTTCGATCTTCCCTTTCTGCTTGACGATACTCTCTCTCCACTTCCTGTATGTAATCCGTTAGAGCAGAACCCCCCAATCCCATTTCTTCCCCCTTTGCCTTTAATTCTAACGTGGTTAGTTTAGGGGTGGCCATTATACAGAGAGGTAAGCTAGCAGGTCTAGTACAATATAACTGCAAATTACTATACAGATATATGAACAAGTACTATAAATCTAGATATTACTACACACAGCACATTCACTCAGTGACAAGAGTAGAATCAGGACCACAGACCTATGCAGACGTGTGAAGTGTGAACAGGTAAGATATTTGTCCTAACCCCTATCCACATTCACTCTAGCTGGATTCTCCAAAATGATATCTCCCTCTAATAACTAAAGATCCCGTGTTAAAAGACCCCGTTGTCAGAAGATCCCACTGTCAAAGGTTCCTGCTTGCAGGAGATCTCGCTGTCAAAGGATTCCGTTTACGGGAGATCCCGCTGTCCAAAAATTCCGTTTACAAGAGATCCTGCTGTCCAAAGATCCCGGACGAGCCCCCAATAATGTCGTGTCCTCCTTTACAGTGTCGTCCCTGGAGTGAAGAGAGCCGACACCCACATTATAATATTTTTTTCCCTCTCAATATTCTGGAGAATCCACCAGCTTCCGTCCAACACACTCCATCAGCCTATGGACACCTTTTCCTATCACTCTCTCACTGTCGTACTATGCCCCCTTCTCATACTTCCCCAACGCAACATACTCAACAACTCTTGCTTCTAAAAATTAATAAAGATTAATTTATTAAAAGAAAAGTGTAACGTATATAAGACGTGTATGTGAAGAAAATGTGTGACGTGTTCTATAAAGTGTGTAGAATCGGACTCTCAGACAACAACCCAGTCAGCTGATCCCAGCAAAGATAGACCACAGCACGTTACGTCAGAACATGTACTTCTCACCCCGTGCCGAAACCATCTTGCCGGATACTGCTTTGCCTCTGTAGACCTCTGGTAATCAAATTTCATGAACATCCGAAATAGACACCGGTGGTATTAACAGTTAATCATGGACCGGTTGCCCACTACACAATGTCCGTTCCTATCGTTCATAAAAAAATGCACAAGTCCTTTGTAGTGTGTACACAGATTAATGTTAATTGTTACTGTACTGGATCCTCCCTCGTGTCTATCTAGCCTCAAGTATCAAGTCTTGTGTTCTATTACACGAGATTATATCACACTATGTAATTATTAGACTTAATGTTTTCAGTTCGTTACTACTGTCTGATGCTGTGTGGTGCATCAGTACGCATCATTCTCTTTGGTGAATCAACTTCCTTCTAGCTTTAGTTACGTTCTGTATGCAACTTTATTGATTGTTGAACTGGTGTTCTTCCGAATGGGATTGGATTCTTTCCCAAAACTTTGTTGAGTTTCCTTGGATCTGGTAGGGAACCTAGGATAGAAACAACACATCTGGTGATAGTACTAGTCACTGATCCTTTCGGCTGAGTGTAAGCCTATCACCTTGCTTAATGATCTTTAGCTAACTAGACTTAGTCATAGAGCAGATTAGCTACCCACCTAGAGCCGAATCAGGCTATGACAAAGAAAAAATCAGCAAACAGAATGCGGAACCCCGCCACCCAGGGACACCTACGGGAAGATCCCAATTATCCCTCCTTACTCAATTCTCAACTAGTAAAGCTTATCAACACTTCACTAATCTATTCTTAACTAGCAGAGTTAATATCACTATTCTACTCTAACTAGTTTCCACTAACAGTGCTAATCATCACACTATAGTTTAACAAGGCCACAGTCTATATTAATTAGAACTAATATTATAATAGGTTATACCTTAAATGGCACTACTGCAGTCCTATCAATCATATCTACATCTGCCATTATAGGCACGTGTAAAATTAAGTCACTAATTAACACACGGTAGATATTATTTCCACTAAGCACTGCAGTGCCCTGGCACTCCGACTAGAGCATTTTCAAGTCCCCCTAGTTGGTCCCAACTCGGGTTTATATGGCAAACTACCAAAGTTGGCCACGTGACGTTATCCTTTATGCCCCACACAGGTGGCACATTGGCAGATCATCCCCTGTCAGGGATCCATCCCCCCTCTGGCTCCCTCAATGTTAGATTTGTCATCACTGGTTCTGACATCCAAAACAATCTAGAGAGTTACTGTCGAGTTCCAACAAAGAGTTTCGATACCAAGCTGCCAATCATGGTTTTCCAAACACGCTTACATTGTGCACGTGACGTTGTTCATGTCCGGCAGGTGTTCCACTGTTTTCAATAACACCCTCAACTTTCTGTCATGTGCTGACAGTCAAACCTCCCTTCCGTCTGATGTCCGGAACTATAGATGACAAACGGAACCATTCCATATCCTGCGCGGCCAATTATATGTGATTTTAACTGTTATGAACTGCCAACGCGTTTTATCCCTTCCTTCTCACTCACCGCCAAATGTGTATATGGGCTGACCCGATGTAACCCGTGCAGCTGTGTTTACTCTGTTAGTACGACTGTTGTGGCCTAGAAAATATACGCCAAGCAAACGTCGGTATTATTATCTGGTTAACTCATGGCGAGCTCGTGACATAGTCACTCTTAAGAGAGTAGTCCATCTCACTCTTCTCCACCATGAGTTAAATCCAGATGATTCATTCCTCTTCTTCAGGAGCTGGGTGTCTTGACAAGAAATCCGCTCCAACATTTTCCTTCCCAGGAATGTACTCCACGGTGAAATTATAAGGTTGAAGTAACAACGACCACCGCATCAAACGTGCGTTGAGCTTCTGAGAAGTAGCCAGGAACATCAGGGGCTGATGATCCGACTGGACCCGAAACTTAACTCCATACAAATATGGCTGAAATTTTTGCACTGCCCATACAAGGGACAAGCACTCTCTCTCGACGGTTGAATAATTCCTCTCCGCCTGTAGAAGTTTCTTACTTGCGTATGCTACAGGTTTCAAAACCGAAGCATCGTCTTTTCCTTCCTGTAACAAAGCGGCTCCAATTCCAATCGCACTCGCATCTGTTCTCAACACAAATTGTTTGGAAAGGTCAGGGAGCTGTAATACAGGTTTGCTGACCAAGGCCTCCTTTAACTGACTATAGGCATTCTCACATTCTGGTGTCCAAATGATTTGGTCCGGGAATCCCTTTTTCAAGGTTTCCGTCAACGGAGCTCCCAGTTCAGTGAAATGTGGGATAAATTTGTGGTAGAACCCACACAACGAGAGAAAAGATCGCACATCCTTCTTCGTTTTTGGTCTAGGTGCATTTCTGATTTTCTCCAGGTTCTTCTCTTCTGGAACAATGTGTCCTGGAGTGATGGTGTGACCTAGAAATTCCAGAGTCTGGTAACCAATCATGCACTTGGTTGGACGAGCAGTAAGCCCTGCTTCCTTGAGCCTATTAAACACTCTCTCCAAGGATTGTAAGTGGTCATCCAAGCTGTCACTGGAAATCAGAATATCATCCATGAATGAGATGATGGATGGATCCTGTAACGGATCTAGTAAAGCCCTCATCATGCGTGTAAACACACTGGGTGCATTGCTGAGTCCAAAGGGCATGACTTTGAATTCGTAGTGTCCACTGGGTGTACTGAAGGCTAACAGTGGTCGAATCTCCGGTTTGACTGGTATCTGATAGTACCCCCGACTCAGATCCACCTTTGAAAAGTACCGAGCCTTATGGAGCCTAGCGAATAACTGAGTTGGATTCGGCAAAGGTTCCACCTGAAACTGTGTATGACTGTTCAGATGTCGGTAATCTATACACAACCGGTGTTCTCCACTTGGTTTGCGTAACAAAACTACCCCCGTATTGTATGGGGATGTGGATGGTGCAATCACGTCATCCTCCAGCAATTTTTGTATTTCCTCCTCCAGGGCCTTTTCTTTAGAGAATGGCACTGGGTAAACCTTTTGGCGAACAGGCTCCTGTGTGGTCAAAGTCATCTCGAACTCAACCAACCTCGTTCGTCCTGGTTTATCAGTCAGTATCTCCTTATGAGACTTGAGAACCTGGGTTATCCTTTCCCTCTCCTGGGAGGTCAGATCAGGGTTCACTTGTACATCCCTATAGGTTTCCTGGTGTACCAAGGGATATTCCCTGCCCTCGTTGGTTCCCGCTTCCGTCTCCACTGCAGCAGCCATTGCCATGAGGTGAGCTGCCTTGTCTCCGGGTCTCTCTTCGTATTTCCGCAAGAGATTGATATGGAAAATCTTCGACTTTCTCCGGATCCGGATTTGATAGTTGGTTCTGGATATCACCCTTTCCACGGGAAATGGTCCTTGCCAACCTATCTCCAGTTTGTTGTTTCCCGTTGGGAGTAGCAACAAGACTTTATCTCCCATCTCTAGAGATCTTTCTTTAGACCTACGGTTGTAGTAAGCCGCATGTCTTTTCCTGGCCTTTTTCAAGTTTTGATTTGCCAGAGTCCATCCCTTGTGGAGTTTTTCTTTCAGTTCCTCCACGTATTGATAGGATGAGATCACTTCTTCTGACGTCCCCTCTTCAGTCCAACTCCTCAACATGGCTTCCAACGGTCCTTTGATTGGACGACCAAACAGCAACCTAGCGGGTGGTAGTCCTGTTGAGCCATGAGGAACTTCCCGATAGGCAAAGAGTGCTGCTGGGATATATTCATCCCACCTATCAGGTTTTTCCTGCGCTAGTTTCCTGAGCATTGTCATCAACGTGCCGTTGAAACGCTCTACTTGTCCATTGGCTTGAGGGTGGTAAGGGCTGGTATGTATGTGGTTAGAGTGAAACACCCTAAATACCTCCTCCATGAGTTTTCCACAAAACTGAGATCCATTGTCCGTCAGAATTTGATCCGGAAAGCCTAATCTGGTAAAGGCCTCCATCAGTGCGTCCGCCACTCTTTTCGAGTCAATCGTGGTCAACGGTATGGCTTCACCCCACATTGTACAGCAATCCACCATTGTGAGTATATACATGTTCCTCTTCCTAGTCCTGGGAAGTGGACCCACGATATCGATGGCTACCCTCTCGAAAGGAGAGTTCATGATGGGCATCTCACCCAACACCACCGGTGCTGTCCAGTGTTTTGGTGCCACCCTCTGGCACTCAGGGCATGACTTCACATACCGACGCACATCATCTGTCATTCCCGGCCAATAGTAGTGGCAGGAAATCCGCTGCATGGTGGCGGCAATACCCATGTGTCCACTAAAGGAGATGGTATGCCCCATATGAAGAATCTGGGACCGGTGAGCTTTCGGGACGACCAACTGACCGTATAGGTTGTCTCCCCTTCCTGCTCTCCTGTAGAGTATCCTATTCTTCATGTAGTACTGCCCCCGTCCTGGTGGATCAGCACTTTTCTGCAGCTTTTTGTAGCAAGGACGTAAAGTATCATCCTCACTCTGGGCAGTTCGTAGCTCCCCCGGCATTGGGTTAGTCACAATTGCGTCTGCCTCTTCCGTTTTCGTCTGAGAGCGAGTCTGCATTGCTCCCATATGGATTGGCTCCCTGGGCATTCCCATAAAGACATACCGGCAACCTAGGATGACTGGGAAAATGGGATCGGTCAATACAGCGGCCTTGATGGTGCCGGTGACGTACCTTGACCGAATCTCCACATTAGCAATAGGCAACTTCATGACTACAGCACTCTTCTGTGCAGGCTGTATATCCAATGTCTCACCTGTGAATTGTTCTGGATGTACCAGATCCGCAGAAATCACGGCCTCCCCGTCCAGTCCTGTGTCGTATAAACACTCCACTTGACGACCGTTAACCTCTACCAATTCCACTACAGGTGGTTTTTCCTGGTCTGGAGTCTCTTCCTCGGCCTCGACCTGTTCGGTGGGCTCCACCTTAGGTTTCCCGGGGCACACGACGAATTGAGTGTCTCCTGACTCCGGTCCCGGTCAGGGATATGCACTACTGACGAGCTCAAATGAAGGCGAAACTCGAGTATAGTGCTTCCATATTGACGTGGATAGGGCTTAGGTTCATAACAGAATGCGATCGGCGTTGCCAGTAGTGGGTTGTGCTCAATATTTAAATTTCAAATCCCGAAACAAACACATAATCAATTGATTATTGCTCACTGGATTTAGGAGGCCTGGTGTTCCTTGCCAGTGAGAAGTCCTGATCGTTCGGGTCCCATCGATTGACGGACGTCGGTCGCGGCGTTTGGGCAATCTTGAGCATAGCCTACGATGGGTAGCGTTGTGATGTTCTGTTGTGATAATTTGGTGTGTCCAGTGTGTGCCGCGTGGTTACACACCCGCTTCACACGCGTGATCCGGGACTGTTTCCGGATCCGGTCAGGGATATGCACTACTGACGAGCTCAAATGAGGGCGAAACTCGAGTATAGTGCTTCCATATTGACGTGGATAGGCCTTAGGTTCATAACAGAATGCGATCGGCGTTGCCAGTAGTGGGTTGTGCTCAATATTTAAATTTCAAATCCCGAAACAACCACATAATCAATTGATTATTGCTCACTGGATTTAGGAGGCCTGGTGTTCCTTGCCAGTGAGAAGTCCTGATCGTTCGGGCCCCATCGATTGACGGACGTCGGTCGCGGCGATTGGGCAATCTTGAGCATAGCCTACGATGGGTAGCGTTGTGATGTTCTGTTGTGATAATTTGGTGTGTCCAGTGTGTGCCGCGTGGTTACACACCCGCTTCACACGCGTGATCCGGGACTGTTTCCGGATCCGGTCAGGGATATGCACTACTGACGAGCTCAAATGAGGGCGAAACTCGAGTACAGTGCTTCCATATTGACGTGGATAGGCCTTAGGTTCATAACAGAATGCGATCGGCGTTGCCAGTAGTGGGTTGTGCTCAATATTTAAATTTCAAATCCCGAAACAAACACATAATCAATTGATTATTGCTCGCTGGATTTAGGAGGCCTGGTGTTCCTTGCCAGTGAGAAGTCCTGATCGTTCGGGTCCCATCGATTTACGGACGTCGGTCGCGGCGATTGGGCAATCTTGAGCATAGCCTACGATGGGTAGCGTTGTGATGTTCTGTTGTGATAATTTGGTGTGTCCAGTGTGTGCCGCGTGGTTACACACCCGCTTCACACGCGTGATCCGGGACTGTTTCCGGATCCGGTCAGGGATATGCACTACTGACGAGCTCAAATGAGGGCGAAACTCGAGTACAGTGCTTCCATATTGACGTGGATAGGCCTTAGGTTCATAACAGAATGCGATCGGCGTTGCCAGTAGTGGGTTGTGCTCAATATTTAAATTTCAAATCCCGAAACAAACACATAATCAATTGATTATTGCTCACTGGATTTAAGAGGCCCTGTGTTCCTTGCCAGTGAGAAGTCCTGATCGTTCGGGTCCCATCGATTGACGGACGTCGGTCGCGGCGATTGGGCAATCTTGAGCATAGCCTACGATGGGTAGCGTTGTGATGTTCTGTTGTGATAATTTGGTGTGTCCAGTGTGTGCCGCGTGGTTACACACCCGCTTCACACGCGTGATCCGGGACTGTTTCCGGATCCGGTCAGGGATATGCACTACTGACGAGCTCAAATGAGGGCGAAACTCGAGTATAGTGCTTCCATATTGACGTGGATAGGCCTTAGGTTCATAACAGAATGCGATCGGCGTTGCCAGTAGTGGGTTGTGCTCAATATTTAAATTTCAAATCCCGAAACAACCACATAATCAATTGATTATTGCTCACTGGATTTAGGAGGCCTGGTGTTCCTTGCCAGTGAGAAGTCCTGATCGTTCGGGTCCCATCGATTGACCACGTCGGTCGCGGCGATTGGGCAATCTTGAGCATAGCCTACGATGGGTAGCGTTGTGATGTTCTGTTGTGATAATTTGGTGTGTCCAGTGTGTGCCGCGTGGTTACACACCCGCTTCACACGCGTGATCCGGGACTGTTTCCGGATCCGGTCAGGGATATGCACTACTGACGAGCTCAAATGAGGGCGAAACTCGAGTACAGTGCTTCCATATTGACGTGGATAGGCCTTAGGTTCATAACAGAATGCGATCGGCGTTGCCAGTAGTGGGTTGTGCTCAATATTTAAATTTCAAATCCCGAAACAACCACATAATCATTTGAACTTTAATCATTGTCGCAATCACGTGGCCTACCAACTGGCGCAGGTATTCAGGTATCTTCACAGCTATCGGTCTCTGGTGTTCTGGAAAAATTATGTTTATATCATTCATCCATGTTACCCTCTTAGGCAATTCAGCATAACTGTTCCCAATCTGTTTCTATCTATTCTACCTCTAATCTCTCCAGTTGGCACAAGATGTTGAATGCTTCTCTTCTCATTACACGAACTAAGAACATTGTCTCCATCTTCTAGTCGTATAAAAACGCCCTGTTGTCATTAGTCTTTCCAGGCACTTGTTAATTCCCTGCCAGTCAGCGGTACTCGAATCTTGAGAAAAATGGTTCATGTCCTTTGCAGGACGTAGCGAGCAACCCCAACTCCTTGTTGATTTTCTAGGTAATTTTACTTTCATAAGTTTGTCATTGGTTTATGAATGATATAAGTCAAGGCTGAAGTCTGATTGGCCAGTCATACGAATGACCACCGCTGCTTCCAATCTCTTCAAGTTTGTTCATTCATATTCCAAGATTCACTGCCCTACAGCTGACCAGGTTCTATATAACATTTCAGTACTTTCTCTCTGACATTTAGTGACAGTGATTTAGTGATTTCCTATGCAATTTTACACTGAGTAGTTTGCAATTGCTTTCTGAAACCATATCTTTGTTGATTCCTAGCTCTTCAAAATTTGTTTATTCATTTTCCAAGATTCACTGCCACACAGATTCCATATAACAGTGACTTAGTGAACTTAAATGCTTCAAAGTCTTAAAATACCACGGATCAAGAAAAAGAACATTACTGATATTCTATAAGATCTGTATATTTAAGAAATCAGTATCATGTCTCATAAATTGAAACACGCTGACCACATTAAACGTCACAGTGGTTTCGAAAAAAAAAAAAAAACCATTATCAGAAGCTTTAGAAAAAAACCATTATTAGAAACCTGGTTTCTAGAGGAAGAGACATGGGCGCATGCCATTAAAGACACTCTGGGCTTGAAGATATTGGGCGAGTTAGTGAAGTGGCTAGGGGACTACGCTGACATAGTTCACGAGTGCGGTCGGACGAGGGTTTGGCGCCTGTGTTCGTGGCCCACTAAAGTGAGGGGAGGACTGATCACGTACTGCTCCGTGCATCCAGGCCTGCGCCATGTGAATGTCCCAGCACATTACAGACTCATAACAGGTTCCTGCTTGGGGACTGTTTGTATGTTTGTTAAGCATGAAGAAGCAGGGGGTTGGGGAATTAGCGAGAGGTCAAGGGTCTGCTGCAAAGGAGTTGTTATACAAGGTGTGTTTTTTAATGACTGTGCAGTGCTTGCAAATATTGCTGGTCCAAGTTTTGTATTTACCTATTATGTTGCAGGAACTTTACAGAGAGTGAATACAAAACTTGGACCGGCAATATTTTCAAACACTGCACAATCATTAAAAAATACACCCTATATAATAAATTCTTCTGACGCTACTGTTTCTCGTCATCTGTTGACAACAACAGCTTGTCTAAAGCATCTCAGTCTACATATCTTAACTTTTCTCTTAAGTATTTTAGAGGACCTAGTTAACAGTGAAAACAGTTTTGTGATAAAAATGCTGTTTATAAATGTCGTTTGGTTTTCACATTTACGTTCTGATTCTTGAGCCACGGTGATAGCTGATATTCTACTGTGCTGATTTTCTGACATCTTTTGTTGTCTTTGTAAATTTTGTCATTCTCCGTGATAACACTTCCTAAATAGACCAACTCCGTGATATGTTTGGTGTTTTAAATTGCAACGCCGAACAGGCTATTTTACAGTGTTGCCACCGTCAGAGTTGTACTGGTTTCCGTGTTATAATTGTCACATTCTACATTAAATGAATGCATCACCAGAAAACGAGAAGTAGATTGTGAGCTTTACTAGAACACGATTATAAGTAACAAAATGGACGCTGCGGCTAAAGCCTTAATCAGCACAGAACAAACACAAACCTACACACCTATATGAAAAACTCTACATGAAAATATAAACATAAAATGTACTTATCTGTATCCTTGTTGTAGCTTTATACGGGCTTGTAACGATCAACGCGTAGGGTGACTTACAGTGGAATGAATGTTTCTAGTGAATTCTAGTGTTAATCATTCAACATTGAATTACATGTGTGCTTTTGCAGCTTGCCTTATCTTTGTAAGAAATATATACTTTGGTCGTCTGCAGTCAATAGCTGCTTCAGAAGCTTACCAGGCGATTTTTGATCCAATTATCTGTGGCTAGTGGGTTAGTAAAACGCAGTTTCACAATTCCCCAAAATACCGAGTGGATGGTTCGAACTCAGCCGTTAGTGATTTAGAAAAAGCGTCACTTGGTGTCGATGGTATGAGACGTCGGTCGTTCAGAAATCAATGGCAAACTACTTAACGTAAAATTGCTTAGTAGATCACAAACAGCCTATAAATGCCGGGGTTGACTGCAACATCATGTAAAGTATATAAATATAAATAACAAACGATAATTTGCCACGAAGCAGTTTCTTGCTATGGGCCTGTGATGAGATAGCGCCATCACATTTTGTTGGCTCGAGCGCAATGAGGAATAGGTGGCCAATCTTTCCCTCACTTTGGCAAGCGATGAGTCCGACTGTGCTCATGACATTACCAGCGCAGGTCGCTATCAACTCATAATGAATGTGCAGCTATGTCGTATTGGTGAAGTAAACCTCAATCTCTATGCCCGCCTTCCTGTCGATATGCCTCCCTGTGGACCTGCCTATCTCTTAAACATTATACGCATCTTAGTGACTCTGAAGCATTTCACGGCCTTACAAGAGTCATATACGAAGCGTGCTTTTATAGCAATTTAGTTTAGAACCGGTCGTTTTGTACTTTCTAGTTCCAACTGTATAATTTGATATTACATTCTGTATGAGGAAATACTGACGCAGTTTAACTTCTTAGCCTTCTTTTTATTTCATCATATGTTTCTCGTCATCTGGTAACTATATATAAGCATACATATAAACATTAATATACAATGATTAACTACACATAAAAAATTATGCAATGACAGCAGCAAGAACAATTACCGAATTATTGCTCGTGGTTTAAATCCAGCCACGGTTACTCCGCTGCACATCATGTGGTCGACATCAACAATCAAAGCACTTCTATCATCTGTCAGCTTCTCTCCATCCGCATGACTCCTTTGTCGTAAAAGATTCAAAGACGAGCAAGACGGGCCTGTTTTCTTTCGCTTGTCTTCTAGCATCTCTAGATGATGCTGCAGACTTTCAACCGTCTCTGCGTGCTTACGTTTCCCATTACTTGCAACACTGATGGGTATGTCAGTATTGTTTTGTTCCATACTTTTAACGTTCTTCATCGTATCATTGTGAGAAAGACTATTGGGACTTGATATACAGTTGTAACTTTCTTGCCCATATGCACTGTTGCTGTTTTTATTGATGAAGTGTCTTTTACACGTAGACTTACCCCCTTTTCCACTCGAATATTTCACACGCAAAGAATGCACTGTATCATTACTATTTTCTACAGTAGCATTTTTAACTACTTGAAGCTCAGTTATGTTGTTTCTGTTGACTTCAGCGCAAGGCAGCTGTGGACACGTGCGGCTAAAAGAATGACCATGCATGCTGGCACTGTCAGATAATGAGCTACACAGACTTCTGCCACCGTCATCTTCAGGCACATTATTGATTTCATAGTCACAGTGTGATAAAGAATAAGGCTGAAATGACGAGTTATTAGTGTACGATACTAAAAATTCTGACTGAGTTGAGAATGAAGGACTGCCTGAGTTTAAAATATTGTGAGCGGGAAAATTTACACGTTTTTGTAATGCAATAAAATTATAATGCGTGTTTAATGAGTCTCCTCCGGCATCGCGGTGGCCTGACAACGGCATGTCTTGGCAAGGTGAGGGTGTTCGACGTTGAACACAGTTGTCGTTTCTCCACGATCGCACATTTCTATCCATTCCTTGGTCCTCAGTATCAACAATGGGCGTAAATGACATTGCATTATCGCGTAATGATGCGCATCCATTTTTTGACAGCAAAGCACACTCATATGGAGACTCGAGTATGGGGTTTTTGCCCTGACAAGAAGGATAAAAAATACTACATGTTGTATTTGATCTACAGTTTCTAGAACAGACATTGTCTATATCTCGACGTGGAGAACTCAAAGGGTAACCATCTCTATTAAGTAGTTTGTTGCTATGAGTGAACATGTTCATTACACAGCCGCCATTGTCCGTGCCATTTTCATGATCGTCGAAGTACGACCTAATAGGCACATCAACAGCTGTCCCGTTCTCTGTAGAAAACTGGACATCTGTGCGACCTGTGTTACTGGCCCCATTAATTTCATTTCCAACGGTAGTGAACTCCGTGGCTGCAGACTCGAAGAAGTGGTTTTCGTAGCCAAGACCAGTGGGTGGACTATCCAAAGAGTTATGTACGTCAAACTTATTGTGGACGTTTGGCAACATTGCAAGATTCTCGCCACGCAAAGATGGCGCTGAGGTATGAAACTCGGATGTAAAAAATGATTGACCATCTTGTCCTAGAGGGAATACAGCTGAAAGACAGTCTGGGGTGTTGTCTCTGAGACCCTCCAGCACGACACACGATGATGAAATAACTGCCGATATGCTGATGTTACTGTGACTGTCACAAAAAGCTGCCCTATCAGGGAAGTCAGAGGGACTGTGGTTGTAAGAATGGTTACTCAGGTTCATTATTGAGTGCCGCTCAACAATCTGAAAAATTTCACAAGAAACGTATTTCTTTAATGCATAATTGAAATGGATCTTTACCAAACATGCAGCAAGTTTCAGACTACCTTTCTGTTGTTTACGAATTCTCGGAAAGACCGAGCTTTAACCCTTAACCCCAGTACAATGGCGTTCAGGTCGCCTGGTCTCTGACAAGGGCTTGCGTCTATCCAATGAGGCTGGGCTAGAGACTTGTCTCCCAACCCGGTACCAAAGTACCATCTCGACGGAAACTATGTTATAGAGCTCTCCTTTTCCTCTCCAAGCTCAGAAACCAGCGGGGTATTCGAGGCCGATACTGGGACTTCACATCTGCGGAGAAGCATATTTTAATGTAACCAGACCACGTTTTAGCACATTACATACAGACTGGCTGGAATTATGCCTTGGCTGGTAATGGTTAATCCTTGAGTTTTAGGCATTTCATTGTCTACAAACTCCATTCGCAGAGGGAAGTTACCGCCACGAAAAGATTGAGATATGAAACTCAAATACAACAAACAAACAAAATATATTGACTATCTTGTTGAAAAGGAAACTCCGCTGAAATACAAACCAGTTATTAAATGACCAAAGCTCGGACAGTTGTTTTCATAATGTATTTAATGTACGAGATAAACGATCAACGATAGGTATATGTGGTCTGCTAAGGAACGCATGAAGAAAATGACAGTATTTGGACAGTATTTGTCAGCACAGTGTTGTGAGCATTATAAACAGTTTATAATTCTCTCTCTCTCTCTCTCTCTCTCTCTCTCTCTCTCTCTCTCTCTCTCTCTCTCTCTCTCTCTCTCTCTCTCTCTCACACACACACACACACACCCTCCCAATTCCATATCGCTAATAAGTAATTTACTGACTGTGACTAAATAGACCCTAATTACTTTGACATCCAGCATCATTTCTCGTGGTCTGCCTCTGCCTCTCTTTCCAGATGTCATGATGTTATCCAACGCCTCTCTTCTCATCACATGACCAGAAAAAGCTGTTTGTCTCTTTCTTATTGCTGTATATAATGTTCTAGTTTCATTAGCCTCTTTCGGGCATTCGTTGTTAGTTAATTTGGCAGTCCTAGGAATTCGCAACATTCGTCTAAGGAACCACATCTCTGTTGCTTCCAATCTCTTCCTAATTTGTTCATTTACATTCCAAGATTCACAGCCATATAGAAAAACATGTTCTATATAGCATTTCAGCACTCTCTTTCTTACATTCAATGATAGTGACTTATTGCATAAGATATTCTTCATTTTCTGAAATGCAGCCTTTGCTTGCTTCTCTTAATCTCTGTTGTGCATCTTTCATCCAACGAATTTTAATATATTGATGCGAATTATAGGTCATTTCTTTTATTATCATGTGTTATGCCAATAAGCGTGGGCGGTAATATTTTGCCATCTCACACGATCACCAGAGTCGTGGACCAACTCTGTGTTCTTGTCTCGACCATACCACGTAGCCAAGCCATTCAGGTATTTATAAGACAATCTACTTTCCCTGCAAAAGATTATTTGCATGGTGGAAGAAAGGAAGAGTATGAGGTATCAGGTGCACACAAGCGCTGGTTTCAGATCTCTCTGTGTACAGTGACGCTGTGGGGCAAAGGTAAAGCGATTAAGATGCAGAAGAAAGCGACGACGACAATATTGACGACGACGAATTAGAAAGGGGAAAAAAGAACGCCGATTTATGAATAACGAGGATGTAGGGGGTTTGTTGGGGGAATATTACAATGCTAAGAAAAGCTAAAGCAGTAAATTCCCACCACCCTCTTAATTAAATTTATACAACTGAGAGTCATATTTTCTATCAAACAATCAATCAATCAATCAATCATTCAATCAATCAGACAGCCAACATCGGTGGATCAATCAATCAAACAACCAATCAGCCAACCAATCGACCGACCGATCAATCACTCACTCAATCAATCAATCAATCAATCAATCAATCAATCAGGTGCCGTCTCCATAATGAAGGTTGGCTGCAATGGATCTCCAACACTGTCTATCTCTCGCCCTGACTGTACATTCTGTCAGGCTGATGTTCGTCTACCTCTTGATGTTATCTTCCCACTTGTATCGTCGTCTACCTCTTGCTCGCATGCCCTCAACCTTGCCCCCCCCCCCCCAATATGGTTATATAAGAGTATTATGTCTTTGAAAGTGGCCGAAATATTTCACTTGCATCTTTTTTATTTCTTTCATCAACTCTCTTTTCATTCCAAGTTTTTCTAGAACCTCTGTATTTGATTGTTTTTGTTTCGATGAAATACGACATATTCTTCTGTATATTCACATCTCCAGGGCATCTAGTTGCTTGTTCAATGCCCAGACTTCCGCGCCGTACAGTATTTTTTTTTAATGCGTTATTAATCTCTGTAAATGTTAATACTGATTTCATGCTGCTGAAATCATTTTTGGCAATTCCTTTTATCTTTTTAATTTCTATTTCACTTCTGCCATCATCTTTATTATATGTCCAATATAGGAGAAACGTGTTACTTGCTGTAGTATCTTCCGGTTTACTGTGATGTTCATTGATGACCTTTCCTTTCCACTGCTAATAATTATCATAGTTTTCGTATTTTGGATGTTACTATCTAAGCGACACAGAGACTGATTGTAACAGCAATGGTCAACATCTACTCAACATATGTTCGGAACATGGACTAATAATAGCAAATAGTTTTTTTCAACATCGTCGTAGCCACACCAAAACCTGGTATAAATGGAATGACATAAACCAAGCATCCCAAATTGACTTTATTCTAATTAGGAAATCAGACAGAAGGCTATTATTAGATTCAAGAGCACTCCCAAATACAGATGTTGATACTGATCACAAACCAGTCATAATAAAAAAGATTTCATCACACAGGAGAATAAGAAACAAAAAAGTAACAACACATGTCATCAATTATAGGAGGCTGCAGGAAAATACAGTTAAAGACGAATTCAATCAAGAAATCCAAAACCTACATAAGAACATCCCTGATGACCACTCAAGCGTAGATAAGGAATGGACATGTTTCAAGGCTGCCATGCTCGACACACTGAAAAATAAATGTGGAACAAAGAAAGTAGGGCAAGACAAAAGATTAAGAACAGCCTGGTGGAACAACGAAGTTAAAGATAGCATATTCAAAAAGAAGGTAGCATTCAAAAAGTGGATCACAACTAAATCTGAACAGGACTATATTACTTATAGAATAGCACGACGTAATGCCAAACGAACAATTAGAGCATCTAAAGATGAATCCTGGAGAATATACGGTGAACAGATGGCGACCCTTAGCAAAGACTGCCCAAGAGAATTTTATAAACGTGTCACCACAATGAGAAACAGAGATGCATGTTACAACCCAACCACCATCATAAACAGCAAAAGAGGTATACCAATATTTAATCCACAACAAAGACTAGCAAGATGGGCAGAATACTTTCAAGAACTACTTAACCCCACACATAACATAGGAAACCTCACTTTTGTGCCTAAACGCCAGGGACAGCAAGAACCAAATTTCATACATGCAGAAGTCAAAGCAGTTATACAGAAAAGTCCTAATAACAAATCACCAGGTCCAGATGGAATAACCACAGAAGCTATTCAGGCCTGTGGGGAAACAGGAGTTAAATGGCTAACAAGACTTTTTAATATAGCATGGGAAGAAAGAAAATTCCCAGATGATTGGCAACAGGCAATAATAGTACCAATATGGAAAAAGAAAGGCAATATGAGAGAGTGCGAAACATACAGAGGTATTTCACTCCTGAGCCATATAGGGAAAATGTATGCAAAACTTTTGGAACAAAGAGCTAGACCCATAGTTGAACAACAGTTAAGCAAAGCACAATTCGGTTTTCGGAAAGGTAAAAGTTGCACTGATGCATTATTTACACTTAGACAAATTTGTGAAAAAACTATTGAATATAGTGACCAGCAGAATATTGTGTTTGTAGATCAGGAAAAGGCTTTTGATAGAGTAGACAGATACAAATTATGGACCATCCTTGAATACTATGGGATAGAAGGGCAACTGCTAGAAAATATCATAGCCATGTACCACTCGAGCCAAAGTGCAGTAAGAACACAGGAAGGTATATCAGATATGTTCACAGTTAATACAGGAGTGAGGCAGGGATGTGTGCTCTCTCCCCTGCTATTCAATATCTACATGGACAGAATTTCCAAAGAAGCAAGTCTCGACAGACCAGATTCAGAAAATTTAGAACTCTTTACTCCAGATGAAACAACTGACCCACAGGGAATAAATGAACTTCTATTTGCAGATGATCAGTGCCTGTTTTACAGCGATGAGGGCAGACTACAAAATCATATTACTAATCTGAGTTCAACCTGCAGCAGATACAATATGAGTATAAACACAGCCAAAACCGAAGTAATGCAAGTTAGCAGATCGCCAGGCCCACTAAATATACAGATAAATAATACACCTCTGAAACAAGTTAAAGAATTCAAATACCTTGGAAGTATGATCACAGAAGATGGCAGATTGGACAGAGAAATTGACATCAGATGTCAAAAAGCTAGTGCACTTACATATCAACTATCACCCTTACTGAAACATCCAAACATACCCATGTCCGCAAAACGACAGATAATAAACAGCATATTCACACCAACCCTATGCTACCAATCTCAAACCTGGACTTTATCCAAATTACACCTTCGCAAAATCAACACCTGCGAAATGAGATGCCTGAGGAGAGCTGCCAACTTAACAATCCGAGACCGAGTAAGAAATGCTACTATCAGACAGACTGTGGGATCAACACCTTGTGCCACATTTATTGACAGACAGAAGATCAAGTGGTTTGACCATGTCATTAGAATGCAACATCAACAACTACCATCACTGGCCTTACATCAAAGATCATCTGCGACGAGACCACGAGGACGTCCAAGAAGAAAATGGATTGACGATATCAGAGACATTGTACAACCTCACGGAATGACACTATCCAGTGCCGTCCACCGGGCGCTGGAACGCAAATTATTCCTCCCCACGACGCTTGACGGCAGAAGTGGAAGATGATGATGATGATGATGATGACTATCTAAGTATCTAAGCCACGTTTTGCACCATACCTCAACTCTCAACGGATGCCCCATTGGGGATACCCCACATGAATAAAAGCAATCAAACAAAATAGCAGTCTTCTGTCAGTCAAATGTCGTCATTTATAGTTTAACTTTGCAAACAACCGAATGTACACATTTCGGTAGTTACTTGTTCACATTTAAGTTTTTTTTTTTAAATTATCATTATGATGTGACTTCTTTTCCGTGTTATCCCCACGGTAATCTCAAGTTACCGCGGGGATAACAAATGTTCTACATTCGAACAATAGGCCTACCTGTGATTATGTGTCGTAAGAATTTCAATCAAAGTATTATTCATTTATTCACTTCATCTATACAATTGTAGTACGCGCATGACGACATGCAGCAAAATATGTCAGACAATAAATCGTGTAACATATAGTATTATAGTTTGTGGCTTCTGTGTTTCTAATTAAAAGATCATGGACTCCGTTTTCATGCCATCGTGTCATATTAGCAATACGGTGCTAGGCCCACATAAAAAAAAAGAAGCCAAAACGGTACACTATAGGTGAAATATCTGACAATCAGACTTATTATATGACCTAATGGACGTATTCGTATACATTGAAAAATCAAGTCTAACCATCCATCCATCATGTGCCACGCCGATAGGCGTGGGCGGTCATGATTTGCCATCTCACGGGATCATCAGAGTCGAGGATCAGTTCCGTATTCCTGTCTCGACCATGCCACGTGGCCAAGCCATCCAGGTATTTACTTCTCGGTCTTCCCATTGGTCTGTTCCCTTCGATCTTGCCAGTTGTCACCAAGTTCTGCAAATAATTTCTTCTCATAACATGCCCAAAAAATTTTGACTGTCTACGTCTAATGACTCTAACAGTTTACGATTTTCATTTGTTTCTTGAAGGACTGGTTCATTGGTTTTTCTGTCTGTCCATGGTATTCTTTGCAATTTCCTCAGAAAGCACATTTCCACAGCCATTAGATGTTTTTCAGCTTGACTGCTCATTGTCCACGCTTCACATCCATACAAAAGTACAGGTTCTATATAACACTTAACACTCTTTTTCTCGATTCATTTTATATCTTTTTATTAGTCAGTATGTTTTTCATCTTGCAAAAGGCTACCTTCGCAATGGCAATTCATCTCTTCAAGGCATCTCCCATCAGAAGTTATGACTGTTCCGAGATAACTGTACCGATTAACTTGCTTAAAAATATGCTGATTTACTCGTATATCACATTTCAATTTCCTTCTTCCCAGTGACGACCATAATCTGTGTCTTCTTACTATTCAGTTCTAAAGTTCTAACCCTAGTTGTTCACTGTGTGCAATAACCGCATCTACTATATGTCGCAAGTCCTGTTCATTGTCTGCAATCAAGGCTGTATCATCTGCGTATCTAATGTTATTGATGTATCTTCCCCCAATGTTAATTTCTTCCATATCTTCTATATTTCTGAAAATATTTTAACTGTACAGGAAAAAAAAAAAAACCACTACAAAAGTTATCTATCTTCGGAGAGAGCTCTTGCAACATCAAAAGCCATGAAACGGAACAGAACATTAATTACAAAAATGGCGACCTCCGTTGATGAACAAAGCGAGAAGTTGCTAGATTTAAATGCAACCGATGAAATATCGATTCAGAAGGTATGGTAGACCAACGCTACACCTGCCTGCATTTAATGGACGAACATAGGACTAAATAAAACAAAGCTGTGTCTGTGGTGCACTTGGACCTAACAACTCGAACTCGAAGAAGATTGAATTGAATGAATGAAAATCAAAATCATCATAACAAATTAATTTAATTACTAAAAAAATATATTTTAATTTTACTATTTTTATAACTAAATTTGAACTTGTCAGTTTATGAACTTTAGTATCTTCTTCCAAACTGGGAAATGGGCACTTGGGGATAGAGGCTACTTATTGTATAGAATTGTCATCCAGGTAGGTTCTCCCGCGTCCGTAACTTACGGGTAGGAAAAGCAGTCGTGATTTTAAATTTAAGTATTTACCAATGAGACCACCACCATAGAAAGGCCTTGAAAAGCGAAATCTAATGGTACCTCAATGATGTCTGTCAGTTCTAAGTGAAGATATTCACAATTTTGTGAAGGTAGTTCTGTTTAAAATTATCACGTTTGCCTTACTTATGTTTGGAACTCTTCAGTGTGGCCCGTTATTATCTCCCCTGCCGGTCCTATGATTGCCTCAAATGGGTGTCACGGTACATAACTTCAATTTCGGGTCACGGCACGATCAAAACCCTACTTACGGGTATGTGAGCCGGTCGCTCAGAAAGCAACGGCAAACTACTGAGCGTAATCTTGCCAAGAAATCAACAATCAGCTGAAAGATGCTGATGTTGACAGAGATGACCTGTAAAGGATATGCGGAAAAAAAAATTGTCATCCAACAGTTCCGTACTGACCTTTCCATTTCTACAACAACTGACTACTGACTGTCAGTCATTATCATTCAATCAATGTTTGATAATATTATTATTATGTATTATGCAGAAAGACAATGTTATTATTATCTTAAGTTGCTCAGAACACAGGAAATATAAACAACGGAGTAGCTATGCACAAAATTCTGTATATAGTCCGAACCGCTATACACAAAATTTTGTGGCTGGTCACGTGATTATTCGGCTGGTCATGTGATGTCTACTTCCTTTTGACTACATAATTAATTGATTTATTTGGTTGTTTCGGGATTTGAGATTTAAATATTGAGCACACCCACTACTGGCAACGCTGATCGTATTCTGGTATGAACATAATTAATGTTTGTGGAACTGTCATTGTGTTCTCGGTAGTGTAGTGGTTAGTATCTCCGTTCGCGTGGGAGACTGGGGTTCGACTCCCCGCTAGCAATTTTTTTTTTTTTTTTAAATTTAAAAAATTTTTAATCAATCAGGTTCCGTATCCTCAATGAAGGTTGGCTGTAATGATCTCCAACACTGTCTTTCGCCTTGGCTGTACATTCAGTCAGGCTGATGTTCATCCATCTCTTGATGTTATCTTCCCACTTGTATCGTTGTCTACCTCTTGCTGGCTTGCCCTCAACCTTGCCCTCCAGTATGGTTTTTATAAGAGTATCATGTCTTTTAACAATAACATGGCCGAAATATTTCACTTGCCTCTTTATTTCTTCTGTCAACTCTCTCTTCATTCCCAGTTTTTCTAGAATCTCTGCATTTGATTGTTTTGTTTCCATGAAATACGACATATTCGTCTGTATATCCACATCTCCAGGGCTTCTAAGCGACTTTCTAGTTGCTTGTTTTAAGAACTAAAATATAGAACTGAGAAACTCGAAGCATCTGAATAAAGTGTTCTCCATGGATCTGCAGTAGCTGCCGGGGAGCGCATCCCCCAGGCAACGACGGAGTGATCGAGTTTCGGATGAATCCAATAGATGTCTTTGTTTAACGTGAATTTTATTTGCCAAATAAAATATCACTGTACGTAGAGTGTGTCCTTGTCGACAGATATTGTCTTTGTGAGGTTTGAAGAAAAGAACTTGCAAAAAAAAAAAAGACAAGATGAGAAGAGAGAATAATAGAGTCTTCTTCAAATTTTTGTGAATAACGGCTCGTATTTTGTTCCAAATTATCACGTGACCAGCTACAAATTTTTGCTTTATATTTTCTCCCTATAAACAAAGGCCAGTGAAAGAAGTTGTGATACAAAACAAAACATCTAGAGAAAAGCATTTGCAGTTGTGTTTCTCACGAGTGGTTCTAAACTAGTAAACTATATATGATTCTGATTATGATAGTATTATTTATTAGTATTAGTATATCTGGATATCACCATTCAGATAACAAAGTGACAGTGGTGTAAACAACCACAGGCCATGTTTTCTTCTTTAAAAAATCAAATTAACTCTTTGATCACTGGTCATTCAGCCAATTTTCCCCAACCTCTTGAGGAAGAAAAACAAAATAAGCATAATAAATAAGCGTATTCATCATCATCATCATCATCATCATCATCATCATCATCATCATCATCATCATCATCATCATCATCATCATCATCATGTGCCATGCCAATAAGCTTGGCTGTTGATTAACCAACTCACAAGAAGATGCCAATCGCAGGTCAGGTCTGTGCTCTTGTCCAGATTATGTTAAATGGCCAAGCCATTCAGGATTTTATCTGTTTGTCTTCCCCTTGCTCTTTTCCCATCAAGTTTGCCAGCTGTCACTATGTTTCCAAGTTGATTTCTCATAACATGGCCAAGAAGATCTGTGTATATTCCTCAGAAACCAAGTTTCTCAACCTGTCTGCTTATTATCTGCTGTATCAATTCATCGAAACAAAAACAATCAATACAGCAGTATCAGTTCTGTATAGTACTTTAGCACTTTTCTCACTAAAGTTGATAAATTTTTATTGGTGAGCATGTTTTACATCTTTAAAAAGGCTACTTTTGCCATAACGATTATTGTTTTAATCTCATTTGATCATCTCATCTGATCTTGTACCTTGTGGTGTCGAAGTGAAGCATAAACAACGGGAGAGTGCCTGTTTATGGGCTTCATGTGTTGAAATTCCCATGGAATCTGCTATTCCCTCTACATGGCCATCCTCTTCTTCTGCTTCCATTTGGTCTGTACATCATTGCTTGTTGTGGTATACTGTTAATTGGTAATCTAGTTATATGGCCAAACCATTTAACTTGCTGTTTCTGACAAATTCTAGCGCTGCTATAACCCCCACTGAAGTCTTGATGTCTTCATTCCTGATTTTCTCTCTTCCTAATACATTGAGTATTCTTCTCAGGAATCTCATTTCTGATGTAATATTTCTTTCCTATTTTCCTATCATTATCCAGGTTTGGCATTGGTAGCATAGAGTTGGTGGGAAGATTGTGTTGTAGAGTGCTTTCTTAGTATCTATTGATACATGTTTGTTTTTTTAGTATTGGTGCCATTTGTCCAATGAGTTGGTTTGCCTTATTGCATCTATTTTCGATCTCATATTCTGATTTGCTATTTGATGATGATATATGTTGTTTTAGATGAACCTTTGTTGTTTTTTCATCTTTGGTTATAGTCATTACCTCTGTAGCACTGATGCTACTTTTCATGTTGTGTTCTTTACACACTTTGTACTATTTATGTGGGCTTGTAATTCTGCTTCTGATTTTATTATTAGTACATTAATAGGAGTTCTTTAATGGTGTAATTTGCCGTTGGTTCTTCTTCCATGTTCTGTTCATCATGCGGTGTTTTTATGATCTCTGTTTGGCTGGTTTCTTTACATATGCTGTCTATATAAGTTATGAATGGGAGGGGGGACAGGACACAACCTTGCTGTACTCCGGATCTTATGGTGAATGGTTCTGGGTGTCCTCCAGTTGCTCTCACTATGCATTCACTGTTGTTATATAAGCTTCTACATAGGTTTGTTAGAGGTGTACTTCTTATTGTTTAAGGATTTCCCACAACTTTGTTCTATCTACTCTGTTAAACGCCTTTTCTTGGTCGACAAAGGCCAAGTAGAATGTTTCATTAAATTTGATTGATTTTTCTGTAAGTTGTTTAAGAGCAAAGATGGCATCTGTGCATACTTTGTTTTTCCCAAATCCAAGTTGTATTTTGCTTACCGGGGTTTCTGTTGTAGGTCATAATCTTTTCTTGGAAATGTTGCAAAATATTTATCCAGTATGACTTAAAAAAATTAATTAAAAGAATTAGAAGTAATGGGAGAATTTGGAGTAGATATATTAACCATAATGTTGAATGATATTTATAGCAGTGGATTTGTACCAAGCGATATGCTGAAATCTGTATTTATAGCTATTCCAAAAAGGCCAGGAGAAATTGAATGCGAAGATTTTCGTAACGATTAACCATGTCACTAAGCTTCTACTCAGAATCATAATGAGAAGAACAAGAAAGAAAATAAAAATGGAAATTGGTGAAGAACAGTATGGATTTGTGAAAGGAAAGGGTACAAACAATGCATATATATATATATATATATATATATATATATATATATATATATATATATATATATATATATATACGTTACGGACACTATTAGAAAGATCAATAGAGACACAGAAAGACATATATTTGGCTTCATAAGGCTGGGAGTATGACAGGGATGTGTTTTATCACCGGATCTCTTCTCCCTCTATAGCGAAGTAATAATGAGTGATATCAAAGAGAAGCCAGGAATAATATTCCGAGGTTATAATATAAATAATATACGCTATGCGGATGACACAGTATTGATGGCGGTTAATGCAAAAGATCTACAACAATTGTTGGACATTGTAACAGAGAGTGCAAAGAAAGGAATCTCCTTGAATATCAATAAATCAGTAATAATGGTGATATCAAAGAAAAATGTGACACCCAAATGTGAAATAGAGATAGAAGTGAAAATTCTTCACCAAGTGGATAGTGTTAAATACCTAGGGGCATTTATAGCATCAGATGTAAGATGCACAAGAGAGATTAAGAGCAGAATAGGGCAGGCAAAGGCTGCATTTCAGAAAATCTTATGCAATAAGTCACTGTCATTGAACGTAAGAGAGAGAGTGCTGAAGTGCTATTTTGAACCTGTTTTGCTGTATGGTTATGAATCTTGGATTGTAAATGAACAAATTAGGAAGAGATTGGAAGCAACAGAGATGTGGTACCTGAGACGAATGTTGCGAATTCCTTGGACTTTCAAAGTAACTAACAACGAATGCCTGAAAGAGGCTAATAAAACTAGAACATTATATACAACAATAAGAAAGAGGCAAGCAGATTTTTTTGGTCATGTGATGAGAAGGGAGGCATTTGAGAACATCGTTACTACTTGAAAGATCGAGGGCATGTGAGGCAGAGGCAGACCAAGAGAAATGATGCTGCATGGATTGAGACGGTGGCATGGAGGAATATCAACAGCGGAGTTGATCCAGAAATCCCAAAACCGAGATCTGTGGAGATTCATGAATGCCTACGCCAGCCGGCATGGCACTTGACGATGATGATGACTTAAAAGGGAAATGCCTCTGTATTGTGTGCAGTCTTTTTTACTGCCTTTATTTTTCCAAATTGGGATAATTATGGTGCTTCCCCAACCTTGTGGTGTCTTTTGTTCTACCTAAACATGGTTAAATAGTCTAGTTGGCCTTGCTATTCCTACTTCTCTTGCTTCTTTAATTAGTTTCATTTTGTATTTCGTCTAATCCTGGTGATTTATTCAATGGTGCTAATCTGATGGCTTCTCTTAATTTCTTCTTTCAGTTTGTCTGGTTCTAGTTCTTCGATGGCATCTGTGTCGGTTTCCTGAATTCCTGTGGCATCTGGTGAAATGTTGAGAAGTTGTTTGAAATACTGCTGCCATCTTTTTAGGATTTGTTTTTGTTCACTTATTGGCTCTCCTTTTTTGCTGTTAATTATTTCATTTGGGTCAAAGGGTTCTGCTCTGGTTCTAATTTTTTTTAGAAGTTTCTAGTTGCCTCCTTGTAGTTTTTATTTAGGATTTCTCCATATTCCTCCCATTCTGTTTGATTTTTTATCTTTATTATTCTATTTGCCTATCTTCTTCATTTCTATTATGTAATCACGATCCTGTTTGCTTTTCACCCACTTTCTATATTTTTCCTTTGTGTATGTTAAAACTTTCTTTACTTCGGTGTTCCACCAGCTTGTTATTTTCTGTATCCATATTTTGCATTTTGTCATGGTTCCACATGTCATTTTTGCAGTATTGAACATACTTGATTTGAACATCTACCATTCTTCTATCACTGTTTTTCTTTCTGTAGGTAGGTTTACACAGATTTCATTTAGTTCTTTCTCATAACTTTCCCTCTCTGCCTCATCTTTTAAATTTTATAAATTTACTAAGTCACATGGTGCGTATTTGCCTGATCTTTCCTTTCTTCTTTTGTTGGTTCTTATTGTGGTAATAATTGGTTTGTGGTCTGTGTTTATACTTAAGTTGGGCATTGCCCTTGCATCTAATATATTTCTCTTTCAGTTATTTCTTGATCAATTTGGCTTTTGGTATCTACATCGTTCCATTTGTACCAGGTGTATATTTCTGATTTTTGTGTTTATATAATGCGTTTGTAATATAGATGTCGTGTTGACTGCATAGATCTATCAATCTACTTCCATTATCATTTCTTACATTGTGTTGGTCTCCAAATGCTACAAGATGTTTCTTTGTGTCAGTTATGTTATATCCTAGTCTTGCATTAAGTCTTCCATAACTATGATGTTGTCCTGCTTCTCTAATTTATTTAGCATGTCATTGATTTCTTCAGAGAACTCCTCGCATTCTTGCTAATGTTTGTTTGCATGGTGCATATATTTATACATATGTAGTAATTGCCTGTTCTTTTTTTCTGACTATTATGATTCCATGTGATATATTATATATATATATATATATATATATATATATATATATATATATATATATATATATATTATTTCTAATGTCTACAACATAACTTCAGATGGAAGATCTATCACAGCATGTTCATGGATAACATTAGATGGAAGATCTATAACATCATGTACATAAATAACACAAGATGGAATATTTATGTACATGGGTAACATCAGATGGAAGATTATGTACATGGATAACATGAGATAGAAGATCTATCACAGCATGAACATGGATGACATAAACAAATATTATCAATGCTGTCCATGTACATGATGTGATATATCTTCCATCTGATGTTATCCATGTCCTTGATGTGATATATCTTCCATCTGATGTTGTCCATGTACATGATGTGATATATCTTCCATCTGATGTTATCCATGTCCTTGGTGTGATATATCTTCCATCTGATGTTATCCATGTTCATGCTGTGATAGAACTTCCATCTGATGTTATCCATGTCCTTGATGTGATATATCTTCCCTTCCATCTGATGTTATCCATGTTCATGCTGTGATAGAACTTCCATCTGATATTACTCGTGTACATAGATTTTCCACCTGATGTTATTCATGTAGATAGATCTTCTGTCTGATGTTATACATGTACATAGATCTTCCATCTGTTATTAATGTTCTTGATGTAATAGATCTCCCATCAGATGTTATCGATGTTCACACATCTTCCATCTGATGTTATCCATGTACATATATCTTCCATCTGATGTTATCCATGTACATATATCTTCCACCTGATGTTATCCATGTTCATGCTGTGATCAATCTTCCATCTGATGTTATCCATGAACTTAGATCTTCTATCTAATGTTATCCATGTACATGATGCAATATATCTTGTACCTGAAGTTCTCCATATACATAATTCTATAGATCTTCCATGTACATGATGTGGTAGATCTTGCATCTGATATCCATGTACATGCTGTGATATAACTTCCATCTAATATTATCCATGTACATACATCTTCCATCAGATGTTATCCATTTACATGTTGTGATAGATCTTCCATCTGATGTTATCTGTGTTCATGGATCTTCCATCTTATGTTATCCATGTACATAGATCTATTATCTTATGTCATCCATGTACATAGATCTTCCATCTGATGTTATCCATGTTCATGATGTGATAGAACTTCCATCTGATATTATTCATGTTCATAGATATTCCATCTGATGTTATCCATGTACATAGATCTTCCATCTGATGTTATTCATGTACATAGATCTTCTGTCTGATGTTATCTGTATACATAGATATTCCATCTAATGTTATCCATGTACATGCTGTGATAGATCATCAATCGGATGTTATCCATGTGCATAGATCTTCAATCTGATGTTATCACTTATATAATTTATTCACTGACCTCTGAATGATTTCGCTATATACATTTAATGTTGTTTTTTCTTTTTCAGGAGGATCAAAATACATCTACACAGGAAACCTCAGAGATGGATAAAAAACAGGAATCAGATAAACAACACATGGTTGATAATGAACAGTCCATGACATCTGAATTTCATCATCATGCTGTTGAAGATGGTGCCCCTTCACTTGGGTCAGCTTTTCATGTTGTAAGTCACGCAAATGATCACAAGGATGGGAGTGTGATGGAGCAGTCAAATAGTGAAGTATCAGAAAGTGGACAGACAGACATTATCTCACAGGATTGTGCAAACAGCAGGTCGGATGATGAACAGGACAAGCAATCTTCTGAGAAAATATTTTCAGCCCATACTGTAGATCAACAAGCAAAGTCATGTGAAGATGCCAGTGAAAATGTATCAAGTGTGTCCCAACAATTGCAAACAGTAGATTCAGTTGCACAAGATGAAAGTTCATTGTCAGAAATACCAGTGAACAAGACTTCTGTAGAAGGAGTGTGCAAAGATGATGCAGACGCTATGACAAGTGAGTTTCATTCATCATATGAAGATGAGAGTTTCAGAAAAATAGATTCAGAACTGTTGAGTGAGGACTCAAAAGTATCACAGAAAGAAGAAAGTAAAACTATTACAGATTTTCAGTTTCTGAAACCAACAGTGATGGAGACCATTGGCAAGGATGCGTCTGTTGTAAACAGCAGTGTAGACAATGATGTTGAGAATGAGCTGGGGAGACATCTGGTTCACAAACCAGAGGAAGTTCTTAATATTGATGAAGAGACAAGGATGGGTTTGGACCAAACACCAGTCGATCCAGCCATGATTGAGGCTTCGTTTATTTACCCAACGCTACCACCAAAGAAGTTGTTTCAGCTAGATGACACAAAGGACTCAGAGGCTTCAGACACAGAAACAAAAATGTCTGCAGCATGTGACTCAGAAGACATTCGTCTCAGAAATACCATCAGTATTGATGATGCCACCAAGGATTCTGCTGCGTCAGACTCAAACTTGGAAACACCGACGCCATCACGAAAGCAGCGTAGAGCAAGTAGAGATGGCCTTGGTATCAGCATGATGGAAGGGCTTGAAGCCGGAGAGTAAGTCATCTCATTATGTTAGCTTTATAATTACTGAGTCTGCTTAATTTTATTAAATTTCATTTTTATTTGGTTAATAGAAAGCTTCAAATAGCTAGTGTTATATGGAAAACAAGAGCACACATTTCACACATACAATTTATAGTAATAACAATTTTGTTATAATATACTATATAAATTATGTTCTTAATGAGTGCAAACACATTTTACTGTCTGGTTACATTCATAATCTTCATGAAGTTAAGAGAAGTCATTCAGCTTATTTTCTTTTTTCCTTAATGTTCAACTTCCTCACTATCAGCCGTGATAGAGATGAGTCAACACCAATATTGCAGAAGTTAGCAATCATTTGTTGTAATCCACATGCCAAAGCCTTGCTGAAAGTTGTAAGTTAAAAATGGATAGTCAAATAACTGGTGTGTTGGGGAATGAACAGGCAGACAGATTGGCTGGCTCTGCAAAACTTGGTGGAGTATTGATGCATGATAAGGCAGACATGGTTGCGGCCTTATGGGAGCACGTGTACACCTTGGAGGAGCAAATAGATCACCATGGTCTGGCAAGAATGCGACAGCGTGGAGTGACGATGGGATCTGGCCGATGCTCAACGCTTAGAGGAAAGGCGAGACGCACATATAATCAGATTGCTACTGATACTATTGGGGTTGGAACTCTTCGCTGGCTTCTGAGGATGGGGACGGACCGCTTATGGGAATGCCCCGAATTCTGTGATGTCAGTTCCTAAATCAATCAATCAATCAGTAACTTTGTTTATTGTGAACAGCATGTTTACCTGCCAAAACAACTGTCCGGGTTCAATTTCCAGCGGAGGCAGGAATATTTTTTCCCAACCATTACAGCTCTAGGATCGACCCAGCCTCATAAATATGAGTACCAGAATTTGTTCAGAATTGTCCGGGAAGGTGATGAGGAAGACTGGCTTCCCTCACTTCATGTCACGGCCTAGAATATGTGAAGGCCCAATACTTCACACTCCAACAGCAGTATCTGCCATGCGACTACCTTTATTGTGTACGTAAATTTACAATTAGTGACTCTTTTGGTATCATAAACATAAAATAATAGTAAAATACCTATGTGTAATAGACATAAATAAAAGAATAAGAATGACCAGCATGAAAGGTACGTGAACACCAATTTAACAAATAAAACAAAAATGAAGAAAGATAATAGTTAACATCATTCAGAAACACACATAGTGAAAAATATGAATTTGTAATTAGTTTTTGGCTTTGTGCATGACAAGAGAAAACAGTCAATGATTCACTTTTCTAATGTTGTTTTATAAACAGTGGTCTGAAACTAATTAATCATAATGTCAGGATATGTCTGTAAAATCCAGAAATATTACAGACAAGAAATTATAGCTAGAAATTTTGTAATCAGCAACTCTGTAATTAGTATTTGTTTGTGAGGTATTGATTTCCTAGGGAAATTAACCAGAAGTATGTGTTGCATTACTATTGTTTTTATTTCTTCACATTATATATGTTGTCATTTCTTGGTCAGTTGTGAAAGTCTCTGTGATTTTTGTTTTCTTTTGTGAAGGAGAGTTTTCACAGCAGAAAATCTCTTTGAATACCAGTGGCCACAAGATGGAGGGGAGTGGTGCCTGCTTCAGGAACAGGTCAGTGAGTACCTGAAGATCAAGTCATTTAAAAGGAAATACCCAGGTTTGGAAATATTTATTTCAAATTTATTTTTGTCGTATGTAGTTTTTATAAATGTAATATATATCTTTGACAATGGAGGTGAGAAAGAAAGTATAAAGAGTCAATCCGAAGTACAGAAGTGAATCATGGATAATCAGCAGATTAGTAAGGAATTATGTGGAGGCGGCAAAAATATGGTTTTATGGAAGAATGATGAGAACACCACAGACAGGTTTTAAAAAAGCGTAATGAAGATATCTTGAAATAAGTTAACTCTCAAAGAGAAGTGGTGACTCACATCAGAAGAAAACCGTCCACATTCTTTAGGTACATCATAATAATTGGAAAGCTGGAGTAAAATCGTGACAACAAGAATGTTGAAGGAGATGAGAGGCAGGGGGAGCCCAAGAGATGCTAGACAGTCTAACATAATGACTTAGAGGAACAGCTGTACCGGAAATTATTGACAGTACACGAGATAGAAGGCTGGGGACTTTGGAGTCTGATGCGGCACTATGGAATATCACAGAAAATCAGTAACTCATTAAAGGCAACATACTGTGACTTGAAGAGCAGAGCATGAGGTGCAACTAATGGAGGTATTCGAGATAAGAACAGGAGTGAGGCAGGGATGCCTCCTGTCACCCTTACTATTCTTACTGATTATAGGCTGGATTATGAAGACAACAACCTAGCACTGCCAGAAATGGAATTCAGTGGACTCCTGACATAGCAGCTCTATGATCTGAACTTTGCTGATGACATTGTCCTCCTGCCTCACACACAAAATTAGATGCAGGATAGACTAACAACACTATATGGGAGCTCACAACAGCCAGGTTTAATAATACATAGAGGAAAGATACAGATAATGAGAATAAATCAAGAAAACGGTAACCTGATCTCCCTTGGGGAAACCTCACGTCAAGAGTTGACTTGAGTCAAGAACCGACATCACTGCACTTGGAGCATTCCCATAAGTGCTCGGTCCTCATCTTCAACAGCCAGCGAAGAGTTCCAATATTAATGGTGCCTATTGCAATCTGATTATATGTCTGACTTCCTTTACCTCTGAATGACGTCTGTTGACCAGATTCTCTGACCACCCCTTGCTGTTGCATTCTCTATAGACCATGATAATATATCTGTTCTTCTGCATTATTCACAATCTGCCACAGGGCCTTCACCACATCTGCCTTATCATGCATCAAATCACCCCTTAATGATGCGGCACCAGCCAATCTGTCTTCCTGTTCATGTCCAACCACACCAGAGTGTCCTGGAGAAAAGATCAAGTGACCTCTGAATCGAGGCAAGGCATTCTGCATGAAGCAAGGTGTGAGACAAGGATGTGTAATGTCTCCAGAAAAATCCCTGTACAGTGAAAATATTTTCAGAAATATAGAAGATATGGAAGGAATCAACATTGGGGGACGATACATCAATAACATTAGATATGCAGATGATACAGTCTTGATTGCAAACAATGAACAGGACCTGCAAAATTTAGTACATGTGGTTGTTGCACACAGTGAACAACTAGGGTTAGAATTGAATAGTAAGAAGACACAGATTATGGTCGTCACTGGGAAGAAAGAAATATCACAGTCTGATATACGAGTACATGGACACATTCTTAAACAAGTAAATCGGTACGGTTATCTCGGAACGGTCATAACATTTGATGGGAAATGCCTTGAAAAAATTACAAGAATTGCCAATGCGAAGGTAGCCTTTTGCAAGATGAAAAACATACTAAACAATAAAAAGATATCAATTGAAACGAGAGAAAAAGTGTTGAAGTGCTACATAGAACCTGTTCTTTTGTATGGATGTTATGCGTGGACAATGAACAGTCAAAACTGAAAAACATCTGATGGTTGTGGAAATGTGGTTTTTGAGGAAAATGCAAAGAATACCATGGACAGACAGAAAAACCAATGAACAAGTCCTTCAAGAAACAAATGAAGATCGTAAGCTGATTAGAGTCATTAGATGTAGACAGTAAAAATTGTTTGGGCATGTTATGAGAAGAAATGACTTGGAAATGGCGTCGTGCGTTGCATCGGGTCACTCGCACTACAAGTGCTCACAAGTCAAGTCGCCTTATTCTTTCAAGAAGCCTGATTCGTGGGAAAATATCACGTGGCAAGTCCAACAACAAGAAACACACGGTAGCCAAGATGTGCAGCATGGGAGCCGACAAGAAGAAGAACGTGGAGAGCCTGCCAGCGAGCTGTAACAAAGAACCTGAAACTACAGCTATTACTGAAGCTACCACAAGGGAGAAGATCGACAGCCCACCACAGACAAGAGCCAAACCTACAGAGAAGCAGAGAGGAGAAAGACACCAGAGTCAGAAACACCGACTCACCGACAAGCAAGTGGGTTGTCAAGCGTATCCAAGTGGAGCTATCAGAAGAAGAAATCATGAAGCAGCTTCGAGAAGAGAACACATCCGATTCTTGAAGGCGGAGCGGCTCCTCACCTACTCCAAGATTCCCACAACCTTAGCGGTGGTAACGACAGAGGGCAGCGAGATGCCGACCATAATGTCAATCAACAAGAGAATGCAGCAGCCAGAGAGATTCATCCCAAGGATCACCCAATGTTCCAGATGTCAGAGGGCCGGCCACAGCAGAACAGCATGTCGCAGTAAGACTGAAATCTGCCTTCAAGGAGTGTCCGCTAGCCAAGCTGGACACGGACTTCTGAGCAGCCAATAACAAACGAAAGTGCACCAACTGCCTGGGCAAGCATGGAGCAAGATACTTAAGCTGTCCGTACCTGCGACGATACAGAGACGTGCTAAAGTATGCCATCAACACAAAGACGTGCTAAAGTATGCCATCAACACAAAGACACCATACAACGAAGCAAGGCAGAGGTGCGAGACAGCAACCTGCATCTCACAAGCCGAGAAAGAGCAATTGCAAAGCCAGATTGAAGAGTTAAAGGAGCAAGTCAAGCTACTGCAAACATCGGCACCAACCAGCGACAATGGGAAACTTCTTGCTGAAATAAAGGAGATCCAGCTGGACATCAAACAAGAGGTGGAGAACATGAGGCAGATGACAAAGATAAATGAAGAGATTCTACGGGACATCAAAGCGGTAAGAGAAATGCTAACAACTGAAAGGGAGCCAACCCAAATCAAACCAGCACAAGAAACAGAAAAGCACACAGAGAAACCGCAAGATGAAATCCAACAAGAGACCATGCCGGAACCGCAAGAAAAAGCCAGCAGCCCAGACATGACAATATCCCGCCAGACATCCGAAGAAAACCTAGATGAGCACCCTGATGACGGCACGGAGAGACCACGGGAATTTACCCTGGAGGACCTCTGAGAAGGTGCAAGAGTGGAGGAACTCAGGCGCCTGGAATTCAAAAGGTGTTGGGATGAAAGAGAAAAGAAGAAACCCAAGAGACTCAGGAGATCGGTAGACTACCCAGGTACATGGTTTGAACCTGCTTATTATCCTGACTACTCGTACTACATAGAAGATGGAGAGAGAAAACCATGGATGACCGCGGAGGAAAAAATCGAAAGGCAGCAGAAACTCAAACTCGAAAGTGAAAACAGGCGCAAGGAGAAAAATGGAAACGTCGAAAAGCTCCTACAGAAACTACACAAAAAAGGAGACAAAAAGACCAAATAGAAAGTCCTTATAAGGACTGTATCGAGACGAGCCAGATGCCTACACCAACAAAGAGAACCACAAGTGCAGATGAGCACAAAGGATAGTCGCCGAATGACCCCCCAGCTGACGTCACAGACACAAACCAACATAATCAGTCTGAAATAGGACTCACAAGACAAGAATTAGGGTGAATGAACCCACAAAAACCACGGACCTCAACAATAACCACAGCTGAAAATCGCAAGTTGAACTAGGCCGAATTTGGAATTTTTGTTTTTAAAATTGGAATTGGAATTGGAATAGTGGAAAGCTGCAGCAACCGCCTTCACCTCCATTCTCAGACTTGAGGTTGTGGTGTCATATGCCAAGCTCACCTTTACTAAACATTGGCCATTTTCTGACCTCACTTCAAGCGACAGAATCAAACACTACTTAGATAGCAATGTAGGTGAAGTGGGTGGAAGAAATAAAGATATCATTATAAAATAACAAAATGCTAGAGGAGCTTTTATTACACTAGAACCATTGACTTGGGGACTTAAATTACAAGTACCTCAAAAGTTGGAGTGGGTTCGCCTGTTTTGGCAAGGGATACTGGTAATAGGTAAAGCTAATCTACTCGCAAATATCAGTCCAGTGCACTAGACATAGTAGCATGTGTATGGACTATGCTTGTGTTCAAAGCGAGCAAATGCAACAGCAACAAAACATAACACTACAAAATTTGTGGAAGTCAAAGGAAATTAAACTTAGTGCAATATATATATAAATACATACAAGTATATATATATTCTGAATTAAATCATTACTACTGTATGGATCAGAAACATGCAGAACCACCAGGAATAAAATGGTATGACAATGTGGAGCTCATGGAAAGAACTAGACAAATACCAATGAACCAAGAGGTAAAGAAAAGACACTGGCATTGTATAGGCCATACATTGAAAAAAAACTCAAGAACAGTGTAACCAGAAGAACCTTAGTCTGGAACCCACAGGGAAAAGAAATAGAGGAAGACCTAAAAACTCACGGAGAAGAGAAGGAGAAATAAAAATAAACAAATATGGAAAGGACATGGACAGAGCTGCAGGGAATAGCTAAGGATAGAAGGGTGTGGAGTGAGTAGGTTGAGGCCTTTTAATGAGGGATAGAAGGCAAAAGAAGATGACTTGAGGGTGATACATTTTACTGCATTTTTTGGCATTTTGTTCTGGTTATAACTGTTAAGTGTTGTTTTTTTTATAATTATGTAAAATACCTATGTTAAAGCATATTTTGAAACCAACTAACCCTTAAACTTTAGCAATAAATTAAAACCCAATTAAAATTCCACACCGTATTTGGGAAAATCATTACATTCTTTAAGAGTCAAATATATAGCCGGCTCTGTGGTGAAGGGGTTACAGACGCGACCCGTAATCCCGTATACCCGCATTCAAAACACAGCTGTGTGTGATGTGGTAGTAGACCGCGTTGCGTTGGTTTTTTACGAAATGGTATGGGTGCCGGTCGTTCAGAAAACAATGGCAAACTCCATCCATCATATGCCATGCTGATAAGCGTGGGTGGTCATGTTTTGCCATCTCACTCGATCACCAGAGTCGTGGATAAGCTCTGTGTTTCTGTCTCGACCATGCCACATGGCCAAGCCATCCAGGTATTTACTTCTCGGTTTTCCCTTTGGTCTCATCTCTTCTATCTTGCCAGTTGTCACCAAGTTCTCCAATTCATTTCTTCTCATAACATGCCCAAACAATTTTGACCGTCTACGTCTAATGTCTCTAATCAGTTTATGATCTTCATTTGTTTCTTGAAGAACTTGTTCATTGGTTTTTCTGTCTGTCCATGGTATTCTTTGCATTTTCCTCAGAAAGCACATTTCCACAGCCATCAGATGTTTTTCAGCTTGGCTGCTCATTGTCCACGCTTCACATCCATACAAAAGTACAGGTTCTATGTAGCACTTCAACACTATTTTTCTCGTTTCAGTTGATATCTTTTTATTGGTCAGTATGTTTTTCATCTTGCCAAAGGCTACATTGGCTATGGTAATTCTTGTTCTAATTTCTTCAAGGTAACTCCCATCAGCTGTTATAACTGTTCCGAGATAACTGAGCCGATTCACTTGTTTAAGAATATGCCCATTTACTTGTATATTACATTGTGGTATTTCCTTTTTTCCCAGTGACGACCATAATCTGTGTTTTCTTACAATTCAATTCTAACCATAGTTGTTCATTGTATGCAACAATCGCATGTAATAAATATTGCAGGTCCTGTTCATTGTCTGCAATCAAGACTGTATCATCTGCATATCTAATGTTATTGATTCATTGTCCCCCAATGTTGATTCCTTCCATATCTTCTATATTTCTGAAAACATTTTCACTGTACAGGGAAAAAAGATCTGGAGACATTACACATCCCTGTCTCACACCTCTCTTAATAAGCTGATATTGACCTACTTCATTATCAATTCTGATGGCAGCTTGTTGTTTCCAATATATGTTTCTTACAAGTCTAAGGTCTTTTCCATCAATTTGTAGATCTTCAAGCACCCTTATCATGTCGACATGTCGCACTTGATCGAAAGCCTTTGTGTAGTCAATAAAGCAAAGGTGTAGATCTGTGTTTTTTTTCCTATAGAACGTTTAATTACTGTTCTCAGTTTATACACAGTATTTACTGTACCCTTGCCTTCTACAAACCCACATTGTTCTTCTCCTGTTTCGATTGTAGTTTCTTCCTAACTCTTGCATGATAATTCTTAGCAAAATCTTCATGATGTCACTCATACTAATTGTTCGATGTTGATCACATTGCAAGGCTCCATATTTCTTTGGGATTGCAATAAGTACAGAGTTACATAATTCATGAGGTATATTTCCAGTATCATATATTGTATTCAGCAGTCTGGTAACTTTATCTATTCCATATTCTTCTAAGCCATTCATAATTTCTGTTGTGATGCTGTCTGAACTGGGGTCTTGCCAGATTTCATATGGTTAAGAGCATTCTGAACCTCCATCTTCAAAATTGATGGTCCTCCATTTTTATTTTGAATATCATACTGTTCTTCTCTGTTATCATCATAAAGGTTTTTCACATAATCTGACAATACAAGTAAAATCTGATCTTTTTCTTTTATGATTTTTCCATCTTTTGTCTTTAGGCAGCCTGCTGAGGTATGTGTTCTTTGATTAGTAAGCTCCTGAATTCTTTTGTGCATTAATTTGGTATTTTTTACTGTTGTGTTGTTTTTCAATTTCTATGCGGTTTTTCTTGAACCATACTTCTTTTGCCTCCTTACATACTATTCTGACTTTTCTTTTAATTTCTTCATATTTGGCAGGATTATTTTTGTTCTGTCTTCTTGTTTCTATTAGTTGTAAAATTTCTTCAGTCATCCATGTCTTAGACTCACGTTCTTTAATTTTGGAATAGTTTTTTTCTGCAGCACAGCTGATTGAATTCTTGAACATTTCCCATTGATCATCCACATCTTGAAATAGGATCTCTAGATCAGACAATATATCAAATTTGTTCTTTACTTCTATGATAAAATTATCTTATATTTCTTTGTCAGTTTTCAATTTGCACAAATCATATTTAGGGTTTCATCTTGTATACTTGACTTTCTTTAACTTTACCCTCTATGTGCCCTTAATTAATCTGTGATCACTTTAACAGTCTGCAGTAGGGACTGTTGTTACGACTGTTAATGCATTTCAAAACCTTCTGTTAATCAGGATGTAATCTATCTGGTTTTTAATCCTGCTGTCTGGGCTCCTCCATGTACATAATCTTCTAGGATGCTGTTTAAACCAGGTGTTTCCTTCTACCATTTCTTGTTCTTTTGCCCATTCTACAAGTCTGTATCCTCTTTTGTTTCGCTCTCCCAAACCATGGTTGGCTACACTGCATCCATCACCTTGATTTCCTACTTTTGCGTTAAACTCACCCATTATAATATTTATTTCTGATTTTTTACAGATCTTCAAAGCAGACTCCTTGTCATTATAAAATTCCTCTATACTTTCTTCACTGCATTCACTTGTTTTGCATATACTTGAATGACATTTATTTTAAAAGGTCTTTCGTTTAATTTTACTAATAGAACTCTGTCTCCCCGGGAAGGTTAACCCAGTCAACAAATGCCCGCAGAAGTCAGATGTGTCGGCCTAACGGCGCAAGAACGCAGCCCTGCTGTAAACAGGCACAACGCAGTCACATCTGAAAAAAAAATCCGGATGAACGCAGAAGAAGAAGAAGAAGAAGAACTCTGTCTGACACAGCCCAACATCCTTTAACAGAATTTGATGTTTGCCGATCCAATATAATGGTTACATCTTTTTGCCGTTCTTCTCCCCCAGAATAAGTATCTTACAATCCTCTCCTGTCTTGATTCCTGCCCCTTTCTACCTCGTTTCACACATTCCTAAAATATTAATCTTCTCTCTTTCCATTTCTTGTTTGATATTTTCTGATTTTCCGTCTGCACTCATTGTTCTAACATTCCATGTTCCTACTTTCAATGATATTATTCGTTTGCACCTAGTAGCCTGCTGACGGTCTGGAGTCACCTGGTGCACATGACTATCCCTACCGGGTGAGGCTGCTCCTATGGAGCACCCATTTATGCTGTTTCTCTGATTATCGATGAGACCACACAACATAATTTTCTTGGCATCTGTAAAGAAGGTAGTTTGCCTCTGCTTTCCTTCTTAGTAGTGACCATACTGGTCAATGACCGTAGCCATTGTCTCAAAAAAGAGATCCTCTGCCTGCCGTCGTGAAGCTGGAGACCATAATCTACAACTATCTGTCGGCTGCTCTTCAGCTTCATCCACCACATGCACCCATGGCTTCACGTAACTCTGATCGGGAGGCTAAACGGGTACTCCACCTTGCCCAAGAGTGTCCCGTAGGCTATCGGAGGGAAGGAGGCACCTTCTCCTTTGATAGGGAATATTCCTACCTGCCACCAGAATGGTAAACTACTGAACGTAAAGATGCCAAGACTTCACAACAGCAAAAAATGCTTCTGTTGACTGCAATGTCCTGTAAAGGATATGCAATTAACTTTTTAAACTATTTTGCTGCATTTGTACGTTTCTAGGAGTGGTGTACTTATAATTATATCATTGCAAAATTATTTTTATCCCTCTTTAGATTTGTACAGAAGAACTTGTGACAAGGAAGAAAAGGATTTCTTGAGAGACAAAGGTGTAGTCACAGAAACCCAGTCAGATCTAGGTAAGTAACACTTTTGTTTGACACTGGTATCTTTAGTTAATTTCTGTATTTGTCATTTAGTTTTTCTTCAGAATAAAAGTAACTTCAGCTTAGATCTGTTAGTTTCAGTGTATTCGGGTAGCGTGGTAGGGGTATCCCCCTATCAAAGGAGAAGTAAGGCACCTCCTTCCCTCCGCTAGCATACGGGACACCCTTAGGCAAGTGTAGTACCCGTTTAGCCCACCGATCAGGGTTACGCCCCAAGTTCAAAGTGTATTATGCATGCCGAGCAACTGTATGGTTGTGGAGAGCACAGTCGATAACGGAGGCAGTCAAGCCAGGATGGCGCTTGGCTGATGGACATCTTGTCCCGTGTCCTTTCCCCAGCACAAGGGCACTACTGGGGTGACCATGTACAAACCCTCACATACACTACACCAAATATGGTATTAAACTTTATTTCTATGAATCATTGATGGAGCTACGGAGTAAGTGCTCTGCGCTTGATATCATCTTCAGCGGCCAGTGTAGATGGAGTGAAGAGAAGAAGGCGAGGGAATGGAGAGAGAAGGCATAGAAATAGGGCGGGGTACAGGTGAGTAAGGACAAAAACACATCTACTAGGATTCATATATATATATATAAGAGTCTGCTACTGGAATTGTCGCAGTGCCAGTCATAGAGGGCCTAGACTGGAGAAGCTGATTTATGACTTTGATGTCATCATGCTGCAAGAATTGAATGGAGGTATCAATGCCATAGATATGTCAGCGCCATAGATATGTCAGCCACATTAATCTGACTGGACAGGGGAGACATGGGCATGGTCTGCTGGTGTGGAAGGGATTAAAACATGAGGTTCTAGACCTAAGTCAATGGAATAACAATGCAAGAGAGGTGCAGGGTGTAAAGATAGAGATTGGGTGTCTGATCTGGAACTTAATAAATGTATATAACGTGGTAGATTCTTTTGTCATGAAGAAACGATGGGACTGGCTTAAGGAGCTGGAGGAGATCCCAGGCAGTAGAGTGCTCATTTGTGGCGACCTTATTGAACAAAACATAGAGTGGTACAATACTGGGGAAAACCGAGAGGGAAATGCTTTTTCAGAAGCCATGGTGGATTCAGAAGTAGTCTGCATAAACAATGGGAGGCCAACGAGAAGATGAATGAGTCCAGGTGATGCAGACATGGCTATTGACTTGGCATTTGTTACCCAGTTGGCAGTATTGGATGTAAAATGGACTGTCCTGGGTGATTATGGGAGTGACCATCTACCCTGTTCTGTATTCATTTCTGTGAACGAACGAACGAAAGTCTTTATTTTCAAAGGGTTAAGAATTGGGCACGCAGGCCCGTCTGACATTCTGCCCTTCTTCTCTATTTCCTCTCATGCATTTTTTCATTCAACATCACTTATGACGCAAATTTTGACAACAAAAGAACAATAGCATTAAAACGCATGAAAAATAATCAATAACGAATGACTCACTGAGGCAGTGTTTAACATGGGCATTATAAATACCTAAGGAGGGTGTAACGTGCCATACATATGGCAATTTTTTTTGGCTAGTTGTCGTTTGAGATAAGTTACCATTATTATTGTCTTTTTGTGTTTTTGTTTATGGGGGTATGTAGTCTGTACTTAGGTAGTGTTCAAACAGGTTGCAAATGTATGTATAATGATTGGTGGTGTCTTTGATTTCTTATGGAAGATTGTTCCACAACTGAGCGGCAGAGTATGGGCTTGTTTTATATGTCTATCCTAGGTTTAGGGACGTGAAGTATATTTAGTCATTCGCAATGTCTTGCGTTATATTTAAACAATGGCCAAAGGTAGCTTGGAGCATTTTGAAATAGGATTTTGTGAATTAGTTTGGCCTTATTAAAAAGTAGGCGTTTGTGGAGTGGCAGTAACCGAAGACGTTTATGTAGGTTAGAATTGTCGGTAAGCTTTTCACCATTAATTAAACACACTGCTCTTTTCTGGAGTGAATATAGGCGTTTTGTTATTGATTTGGAGCATCCATCCCAGATTGTGGAGCAGTAATCAATATGTGTTTGTATATGGGAAGTATAGAATATCTGTGATCTATCCATCTATATGCGATAGAATGTAAGCCCTTTAAATATGAGAGGGAAACCTCAGACAGAGGGCATGCAGTGTAACTAACAAATCTACCTTGTATATTGGCAGTTGACAGTAAATGACAGTTGATGATGATGATGATGATGGTGGTGGTGCACACGTGCGTGCGTGCATGCGTGCGTGCATACGTGCATGCGTGTGCCCTGCCAACTAGTGTAGGATTTCAGGTATCTCCACAGACCTTGGTCTCTGGTGCTCTGCATCTTTTCTATGTGCACATTGCTCATGTTTAAAATCCCTGTGCAGTTGTAATTCATAAAGAGTAGGACACTGCACTGGCTAAATTTCAAAATGAGAACACCCACCAACAGAATATATATAGCATATCTATGTATTGAGATCCTGCACCGAGTGTGGTCTAAACAGAGGAGATGAGAACACTATATAGATAATTAAGATTCCAATTAAGATGGTTCTTTAATCTGCTCCAATGTAATTTTCAAATGATGTGGCATGAGAGGATGGCACGGAGATAGGAGGACAAGTACGGATTTTGAAATGTAAAATTTGGATTCTAAAAATAAATACCTCGTATGATTTTTAATTTAAAAATTTTTTTTGACATAGTACAGAATTATAAAACAAAAGATGTGTGTAGAAATTCATAGAAATTAATGTTTCATTCTTCTTTTTCTGCCCATTATTCCCCATTGGAGCAACTCAACCAACTCCCGCTAAGTCTTTCTATCTTTTCCTATCTCTTGCTACACCCTGCATGACCTTCTCATATTATTCATCTGTCTTTAATTACCTTTTTCATGTCCTGTTATTAGGTCTCCTTTTATTATATCACCCTGTGCGTTAACATAAAATAAATCAGTCAAACAATTTTCATTCTAACAGCGGAACTTAAAAAAAAAAATAAGTTTGGGAACTACTACTTTAAGTGAAAATAAATATTTCTGTGATACTGTATTGACACAATACATATTTGTAATTGTGAAGTATGGACCGCAAATGAAGTACACATCTGAATCATAGATGATAGGAATGTGATTAACTTTTATTGGACATGAGGGTATACCTGTGTTTGGTACAGGTTTTTATCTTTCTTTTAATATTCACATAGTGTTGAAAGTTCAAAGGTGACTTATTTCCAAGTTGTCAGAATAAACAGTATTTTACTAAGCATGTTTACAAAGAATATTCAAAAAGTGGGACCAGACAAAAAGTGGGGGAAAAACACCACTTGATTACAATTACTGGCCATAGATATTGGCTCTCCTGCTTCACATGGTTGGGAATATTAGTACCAAAGCTTGGCATTCCACCATTTATGAGTTATATAAAGCTTGTCTCTTGAATGTTATAAGCAAATAAGAAGGATAATGATGAGATCCTGATTGTTGTAAATTTAAAAAAAAAGCATGTTGCATGTTTGTTTGTTTTTTATAAGAATTTTAGTAGCTGTGTGACTTTGTAGTGTGTGTGTGTGTGTTCTGGCTTTGAGGCTGAGATCCTGGATTGAAACTAAGATTACAATTACAGGGGCTGGCAGATTAAACATAAAAGATCCACAAAAACTATCAATGAATTGAGTATGAAAAAAAAGATTTAAAAAATTCCTAGTTCACCACCCCACTTAACAGTAAACTTTGTATTTAATAGGCCTTTATATAACAGATTTTGGCAAATAATTATTTTAAATGTGACAATTTTAAATTGAAAATCTTAAATTCTACACTGTGCCAGTTTCATGTCACACTTGCTTTGGACTGTGGTGTATACTTGATTTGTTTGTCTCAGTCTGTCTTATGGGGTTTTAGGTTTATACGCAATATTTCTGTGAATTCTTAAATGTGACTTTATTTATTAAATAGTTTTGTGGGTCTTACAATTCAACATGATATTAATTTTGTTTAAAAAAAAGGTTTTTCTTTACATTATAAACAGTAAAAATTGAGTAAAAAAACTGGTTTCCTGTTTGCATTTAATTTAACAATCTTTCAGCATTAATAAATCCTCCTTAAATTGAGGGTGTACTGTTTAAAATTTTGACCTAGTTTATGTGAAGTCTGTTTGACGCCACCGATCTCTATGGTAATATATTTAGTAAGGAAAATTGCATAGAGGTGATAGAAGATATAATGTGACACTGACAGCAGAATGCCTTAATCACCAAAAACTCACATGAACAGAGTGATAACTATTGCAATGTGAAATTATGATCAGTGCCACCTGTTATCACCTGCATGATTACATTATATATAATTCTGTGAGCATAGAATAAACAATAAAAAGAACTTGACCTGTCTACCATGTGGCAAGTAATCATTATTAACTCAGCTCTTAATGAAAGATACCAGCAACTATATAAAATTGCTGTTATGACGGTGATAAAATAATTGTTTATTATTGGGAAAAGAAGGCAGGCGCAGACCAAGAGATATTATGCTGGATGGACTGAAACAGTGGCAGAACACCAAGGATTTCAATCTGTGGAGAGACATGAATGCCCACAGCAGTTGACAGGGCACTTGATGATGATGATGATCAGGCAACATACTGATAAGTGTCTCAGATCTGTGTTTTTGAACTGATTATGCCATGTGGCCAAGCCACCTAGCTATTTATCTCTTCCCCATGTAGCCAGCTGCGTGGTGAAGGGGTTACAGATGCAGTTCGTAATCCCACATACCCGCGTTCAAAACACAGCTGTGGGTGATTTGGCAGCAGACCGCCTTACATTGTTTTTTATGAAATGGTGTGGATGCCGGTCATTCAGAAAGCAATGCCAAGCAACTGAACGTAAACTTGCCTAGGAATCACGATAAGCCAAAAATTTGCTGGGGTTGACTGCTATGTCCTGTAAAGGATATGCAACTAACTTCCCCTTGTGCCAGTGGTCATAAGTTTAAAGTTAATTTCTCTACATAACACCTAAAAATGTTGACTGTTTACATCTAATTTCTCTTATTAATTTACAAATTCGTGTGTTTCATAAAGAGCTTGCTCATTCATTTGATTTTGTCAGTCTGATATTAATTTGTATTTTTCTCAGAAACCAGATTTCCACTGCCATTAGATTTTTCTCATTTTGTCTGCTTATTGTCTATATTTCACATGCATGCATCAGTATAAAATCTTTAAGACTTTTTTCTCACTGCAGTTGACACCTTTTTATTGGTGAGCTTATTTTCCATCTAAAGAGATATGAAAGAGAGTGATAGAAGGGCAGAATGTTAGACTGGCCTGCGTGCCCAATTCTTAACCCTTTGAAAATAAAGTTTGTTTGTTTGTTTGAATGTTGTTCCTCTTTGCAAGCACATCATGGTGATGATGATAGTGTTTTCCATCTTGCGAAAGGCTACTTTTGCCATGGTAATTCTTTTCCTACAAGGCCATTTCCTGTTACCCATGTGTGACTGGATTGATCTGGGAGGCCAGGTCACATTTTAAAATCCTCACGATGATGATCACTGGGCAGCTTGTGTTTTTAAAAATAGCAACTGTACCACCGCAGCTAAAATAAACTGTAACACATCCACATTTGTATTTTTAAAAAAAAACTGATTTGAAACTTCGACTGCAATTATAGACAAACTGGTGGAAAATTATAAATATATTTGTAAATAAATGTAAATAAAATAAACCTGCCATATGTTTTTTCTTAAAATCCAGTAGTTAGTAATTGAATAGCTAGTTAAAAGGAAGATCCTTTACCATAGTGACTAGGCACTCACCTAACGACCTTGTGGTCATTGGTTCAGTATGCAGCTGAACTGATTCAGATTTGGAAAAAAAATGTGACCTGGGTGCCAGTTTGACCCAGCCTAAAATAGGTACCAAGAAAATCATAGGAAATAAAGTCACCCAGCATGATACTGACCACATTACTTACCCAGTGCTGATTGGTCTGCACAATGATTCATATAGGGTGTAATTCTAATGACTGCAGTGTTTGCAAATTTATCAGTCCACGTTTTATATTCACCCTCCGTAAAGTTCATTCAACATAATAGGTAAATACAAAAATTGGACCAGCAATATTTTAAAACACTGCAGTCATTAAAAATACACCCTGTACAACACAATATGCCTTATGTTTCTCAAGGCATGTGAGAGGGTTCTTTACTTTGTTTACTTACCAAGTTAAAAACCAGCCCTGTGGTGAAAGGGTTAGAGTGCAATTTGTAATCCCATGTACCACTTTCAAAACACAGCTGTGGGCAATTTGGAAGCAGTCAGCCTTGTCTTGGTTCCCATACAAAGGTATGAGTGCCGATTGTTAGAAAGCAAGTGGCAAACTACTGAACATAAACTTGCCAAGAAATCAAAAACAGTTAAAAAACGCTGGGGTTGATTGCCACCTCCTGTAAAGGATATGCAACTAGCTAACCAAGTTAAAAACACATGAAGGCTAGAAGTCAGTTCATATTTACACTCCTTTGAAATATTGTATATGAAGATATTTTAATTTAGTTATTATTAAGTTCTTTATTTACTGTCTCCTTTGTTTGTTTGTGTTTTCTTTAACATTGTGAAAGTACATCAACAGAAATTCTTACCTTTTTACTTAGTTTTGCCCCTGTTTTAAGAAAATCTCAGAGGTTGAACTATATATACTACATTGGGCTCTGAATCAGAAAGCTGCTTGTTAGAAGTGACATGACGTGTGGCTAGTTAATTGCAAACACCAGCACCCACTGCCAGGATAGGAAGTTTGAGTGGTAGTGAAATGTGACAGAACTTCACATGATGTCACCAGCTTTCATTTCAACATAGTTGGCAACACAGCCATTGTCACAGCAGTTGTCCGTTTCTCCGATTTATTTTCTCATCAGTCACCAACCAAATAGCAAATAACTGAAAGATGAGATATCAGGTTGGAGAAATCATTTTGGAATTTTTTCCCCATGCTTTTGATTAAGAAGCAAAATGAAGTTTAAAATCGGGTATCTTGTTTAATGTTTTAAAAAGTGAAACATATTTCCTCAGAGCATTTGTTTATATTTCTGCACATTGTTGCTGTGCAATGTTATGATTAAAACATTGTTTGAAATATTGTAATTTGATTAAGAAACATATTGAGATATTTTAATTTGCTTAAGAAACAAAATGAGTAATTTACATGCACTTTAAGATGTGACTTGTGTATTTAGTAAGTTATTTGAATATTTATAATGAATGTATTACAGTTTAACAAATTTGTTTTATAATAATACACTGCATATCTTTAGTAAATAACCTTTGTTATATCAGTGACTGTGTTATCCATATAACATTTCCTGTTGGTTTTCTATATGTGACTAACTTTATTCTTTTCATGCTAAAAAATTTACATCCCACCCATCTGTCAACCTGTCCTCTTTGTTTCACATCAGGTGGTCAGGGGTTTGATCCGTATTGGGATGAATTCAAATGTTTTTTCAAAAACCTTGGGTCCCAGGTGGACCCAGCCTAAAATAAGTACCAAATGATGACATGGGAAGTAAAGAAGGTCAGCAGATAGTTACCACATCACGCACAAGTGTTGGTTGATGTATAATAATATGTGTCTAGTAGCATATGCACTTAGGGCATGTAAAATGGTCTTTTACCTTTCATTTACTTACATCCAAGTTGCATACACGCTTTTTCTTTTTAATTAAATAAACTTTAAAAAAAAATAATATCATTCTTTGAAAAACGTGTTGTCTTATAAAGAAGAAAAAAAAGAGTCAACCAAACACAATTAGTATTTGTTTTAAATGTTGAAAATTAAAGCAGATGCATATGTCTTTAATTTGATGAATCAACAGTTAGTGATAAGTAAATATAATTGTGATGATCATTTTAAATTTTGATATAGCACTTTTGTCCCTTATACAACATTGATTGGCATGCTGTACATATGTATATGTCAGGAGAGAATGATAAACCTTGTGTATCATATTAGGATTTCTCATCCTACCAATAAATACATTAGCTATCTCAATTTTGATAACAAATGTTGTATGTTTGTGATAAAATCAATTCCACTTCCTCCAGCAAAGTTAGTATGAAGGCTGTCAATGATATATGACACCACACATGTCATCACCACCATCATCATTCTTTTACTACACCAAAGCTAGACCACATGGGAGAATTCCCTGTGGAGAAATTAGTGCCTCCTAGAAAGCACTCATGGGGAGATAATTAGCTACCAGCTGTCAGCCCTGAAGTTTCAAGGGGAGATAAAGTTTGTAGTCATAATTACTCTCCCTGAGACAGCAGGATAAGAGAAAGAAGAGGTAAATGTTAACACCACTGAAAGTTAATTTGACCCCTTGAAAACAAATGGCATCTCCAGGTAGCAACCTAATTTAGCAGGTCAATCAATAATTCTCAAAGAAATTGTTTCAGTCCACATAAAATTGTTTTGTCTAGAAAAAGAAATTGTCATTGTCCTTCTGATTGTATCCAGTATAACAGGCTGTTTTGATGTTTGCATTTTGCCCATGCCTTTATAATGCATATCTTTTATATTGTTGCTGTTCTCTGTTAGCCTTGAATGATGTGTGAATGAAATAATGTATGAAAGAGAGTGATAGAAGGGCAGAATGTTAGACGGGCCTGCGTGCCCAATTCTTAACCCTTTGAAAATAAAGTTTGTTCGTTCGTTCGTTCGTTCGTTTTGTAATGCCTTTATATGTGTTTCAGTGTTACAAACTTAACTTTTGAGTTTCTGGTCGCTGGGAAAATTATCAAGGATACCTCCAGTTTTGGTAAGCAGCACAATCAAACTCACACCTTTTGCTAAAGGTGTTAGCAAAAGGCTTTCCATATCCAGAAGAATACCGTGCAAAATGCACCTACCCCAGCCCTCGCCTGAGGCACTACAGCTGGTCTAAGAAGACCTGGAGAAGGAAGACCTCTGGCACTGGAAGACAGACATCTCAAGATTGTCTACAGATGATTCAGAAATGATTTCTGTGAAGGAACCGTCCCCAAGCCAGCAACATGGCTGTTGCACCAGCTTCATCTGTGTTGCCACTAAAGAAAACTATAATATAAATAAATATTCTGATATCCCCCCCCCCCCCCCCCCCCCCCCCCCCCCAAAAAAAAAAAAAAAAAAAAAAAAACAAACACCAACTTAGTAGTAAATTTATGATGAGAGTATTATAGTATTATGATTGTTCAATTTAGTGAATACTGGCCTTTAGCACCACAGCGAATAAACAATATTGGCCACATTTTGACAGAGTTTGACATGGAAATGCCAAATATGTATAGTTATAGTTTAAGGCAAAAACAAAGATGCATTTTTCAGTTAAATAAAAGTGATTTCTGATTTATTTCTCATCCACTCAAATCTTATGTCCTAAAAATGTAGTTAAATTGAGTTGATTCAATGTGGTCATATACATCACATTGTTTCTGTATTGATTAACACTACACTGTTTCACAGCTGAATTATACATGTAACAACTTTTAAGGAACCAAGGAGCCTGAGAGTTTTCTCAAGTTTGGGGCATGGTTTTAGCTCTATTTAAGTTTTCATTTAGTGTTAATGTGTACGAGTTTGTTATTTCATTTTTTTTTTTCGAAAAATATCTCTGTTATAATGGTTATATGGGAAATATGTAACAATTATAATCAGGACCGGTAGGCTGTTATGGGAATGACAGGACATCTACATGATGAACCAGGACCAAGTGAAACTAAAACTGTAAACAAAAAAAAGTTGTCCGTTACAAATACCAGCCACACATCAGGGATGCTTGGAAATAGACTAAATATTAGTTATATAACCTTTTAAGAGTTAAAACTGCAATAATCCAGATTTCAAACAATGTTTCTTGTAAGTTTGTAACATGTTCACATAGTGACAGTTATACAAGCACTGATGACCACCTTGCCTTTGTGTGCTTTAGTATAGTTTATATTTCCAGGTTTGACAGCTCTCAGAAGTGAGGAGGTATACGACCTCATGATGAAGGACTATAATAGCAAATATAAGGTTAGCCAGCCTTGGTGTGTGTGTGTGAGTTTCTGTAGACAAGACTTTGTCAGTGCTGTTGATGTCTGCATTCAAGAATAGTACGTTCTCACACATGTTTATTTCTAGTTGTTTTTGCTTGATAGCATGGACTTTCTTGTGATCATGTCTTACTGTGATAAGTGCAGTAAAGCATACAGTGATTCTCACAGAAGATGTCAGTGACAGGACTACCGTGTTTCCCCGAAAGTAAGACCGGGTCTTATATTAATTTTAGCTTATAAAAATGCTCTAGGGCTTATTTTAGGGGGATATCTTATTTATTTATTTTTTTTCAGATAAAAAAATCTGCATTTTTCACGTACACAATTCTACATTTATTCAAATTACAGTCATCTCCTTCTGGATCATCGTCATGACTCTCCAAATCCCGAATTCCATCTGATCAGTTGTCGTATGAGATCCTAGGCAGATTCATCCATGGCAATCATGTTGGAGAGTTGGTGTTTAGAAAAGTTGATGCCATCAACAAAGTACTTTGCAGGTCAGCATGGTCGATTGGGCAAGAATGCGTGTTCTTAAACATCTGTTGTGCTGATGCTGAGGTAAGCGGTTCAACCCTTACACCAGATAGCTGGACTAAAATGTTGACCCGTCGTCCTTGACTTGGGGACGTAAATTACAAGTACCTCTGAAGTCGGAGTGGGTTCACCTGATGGCGAGGGACACTGTTAATAGGAAAAGTTAATCCACATGCAAAATTAAGTCCATCACTACTGTAAATAGTGTGTATGGACTATGCTTGAGTTCATAGTTAGTGAACGCAAAAAAAACAACAAATAAAACAAAAAAACAAAGTACTTTAATGCAAGTTCACGTTTAATAACTTCATTAACTAGGGCTTATTTTAGGGTTAGGTCTGATATTAAAAGCATCCTGAAAAATCATGCTAGGGCTTATTTTAGGAGTAGGTCTTAATTTCGGGGAAACACGGTATGTACTAGACATGTAGTGATTTGCTCTCTACATTTATGCCTTTCTTTCCCAGAGGAATCTCTTGTGTCCATTTTATGAGACTGTTGATGTATGAAATTGAAAAATCCCTTCCCTGATTGGTGGAAATCCAATTCTAGAACTCATTTGTGACATTGTCCTCCTCTCAAATAGTGCTGAGGGATTCAGTCACTTATGTTTGTGTTTTTGCGGATCTGACCAATTCCACTTTCTGTATTTGTTATTTGCTCACTGTAAGGGATTAGAAGAGCCGAACCTTCTGTCAAGAATTAAAGTTAGTTGCATGTCCTTTACAGGACGTCGCAGTCAACCCCAGCATATTTTTGGCTGTTTGTGATTTCTTGGCAAGTTTGCCTTCAATAGTTTGTCATTGATTTCTGAACGGTCGGCACTCATGCCATTTTATAAAAACCAACACAAGGCAGTCTGATGTCAAATCACCCGCTGGTGTGGTTTGGACATGGTATGCAGGATTACGAATTGCGTCCGTAACCCATTTGCCTTATAGCTGGTTAAGAGATATAGTGGAAATCACCATCTTTTTTTTAAATTGTGGGGGGGGGGGGGGAGAAGGAGATGTTCACAGGCAAAACCACATACCAACCAAACATCACAATCAGTAATGAAAGAAAAATGTGAAAATGTCATAAACTTGAAATGTCTTAGCTCCATAATCAACATTAATAGGGGATATTCAACAGAAGTCAGACATAGACTGGCCATAGCAGTACACAGATTAGACAGTGTTGAGTTAGTTAGTTAGTTAGTTAGTCGAGGTTCCAACTTCATGGCAATGGGTCATCCCCATTATGTTCCGTTCCTGTTCCAGTGAATATCAAACAAAATGCTCCCCACTGTCCAATGTGAAAAGTGGAATAGGCTGGAGTCTCGGCAATCAAACAGCTCGCACAGGTACACTGTGCATAATGCCACCGGCAGAATACCATCACAAAATTAATCCACGAAAACCACAGTTCATCGTCGATGGACTCTGCAGTCACCAGAAAGACCTCATTGACCTGGATTTTCTCACATGGCTTGGTCTTTTACTGCAGGGCGACCCGCCGAAAGTGTCGCCTAAAGCACAAACTCCGCAGCTTCAGCGCCAACTCCCGGGAGTCTCCTGAAAAATGCACTTGTGAACCGAAAAGACAAATCAGTCAATTCAGCAGCAGTCGGTAGCCATCGTTCCGAACATGCAGGTCACTGTACAGTCTGTACAGGACAGATGCAAAAGCATTCCCCGCGAATTTCACAGCTCATAGTGTTGCCCACGCACCCACTCAGTAGCAGGGAGACAGTGTTGAGTACCTGTAGAACACACCATCATACTAATTAAAGTAGCACTGTTTAGAAGATGCATATTTCCTATGGCAACATATGGATGTGAGTCATGGCCCAGTTTGCAATGACTGAAGTAGAAAATCACGGCTGTTAAACTTCAGTGTTAAAGAACAGTTCTTAGAATATCATGAACTAGGAAGAAAAATACTGACCTTCTGCAAGGCCTGAACATCAAACACAAAACTGGCTCATAAAAAGCATGATGCCTGGGAAACTTAAACACTTTGGCCATATGAAACATCACAGTGGTGTGGAAACATAAACAGTTTGGCCATATTAAACATTACAGTGGTGTGGAAACATAAACAGTTTGGTCATATGAAACATTACAGTGGTGTGGAAACATAAACAGTTTGGCCATATTAAACATCACAGTGGTGTGGAAACATAAACAGTTTGGCCATATTAAACATCACAGTGGTGTGGAAACAACAACAGTGTGGCCATATTAAACATCACAGTGGTGTGGAAACATAAACAGTTTGGCCATATTAAACATTACAGTGGTGTGGAAACATAAACAGTTTGGTCATATGAAACATCACAGTGGTGTGGAAACATAAACAGTTTGGCCATATTAAACATCACAGTGGTGTGGAAACATAAACAGTTTGGCCATATGAAACATCACAGTGGTGTGGAAACATAAACAGTTTGGCCATATTAAACATCACAGTGGTGTGGAAACAACAACAGTTTGGCCATATTAAACATCACAGTGGTGTGGAAACATAAACAGTTTGGCCATATGAAACATCACAGTGGTGTGGAAACATAAACAGTTTGGCCATATTAAACATCACAGTGGTGTGGAAACAACAACAGTTTGGCCATATTAAACATCACAGTGGTGTGGAAACATAAACAGTTTGGCCATATTAAACATCACAGTGGTGTGGAAACAACAACAATTTGGCCATATTAAACATCACAGTGGTGTGGAAACATAAACAGTTTGGCCATATGAAACATCACAGTGGTGTGGAAACATAAACAGTTTGGCCATATTAAACATCACAGTGGTGTGGAAACAACAACAGTTTGGCCATATTAAACATCACAGTGGTGTGGAAACATAAACAGTTTGGCCATATTAAACATCACAGTGGTGTGGAAACAACAACAATTTGGCCATATTAAACATCACAGTGGTGTGGAAACATAAACAGTTTGGCCATATTAAACATTACAGTGGTGTGGAAACATAAACAGTTTGGCCATATTAAACATCACAGTGGTGTGGAAACATAAACAGTTTGGCCATATTAAACATCACAGTGGTGTGGAAACATAAACAGTTTGGCCATATGAAACATCACAGTGGTGTGGAAACATAAACAGTTTGGCTATATTAAACATCACAGTGGTGTGGAAACATAAACAGTTTGGCCATATTAAACATCACACTGATGTGGAAACATAAACAGTTTGGCCATATTAAACATCACAGTGGTGTGGAAACATAAACAGTTTGGCCATATTAAACATCACAGTGGTGTGGAAACATAAACAGTTTGGCCATATTAAACATTACAGTGGTGCGGAAACATAAACAGTTTGGCCATATTAAACATCACAGTGGTGTGGAAACAAACAGTTTGGCCATATGAAACATCACAGTGGTGTGGAAACATAAACAGTTTGGCCATATTAAACATCACAGTGGTGTGGAAACAACAACAGTTTGGCCATATTAAACATCACAGTGGTGTGGAAACATAAACAGTTTGGCATATTAAACATCACAGTGGTGTGGAAACATAAACAGTTTGACCATATTAAACATCACAGTGGTGTGGAAACATAAACAGTTTGGCCATTTGAAACATCACAGTGGTGTGGAAACATAAACAGTTTGGCCATATTAAACATCACAGTGGTGTGGAAACATAAACAGTTTGGCCATATTAAACATCACAGTGGTGTGGAAACATAAACAGTTTGGCCATATTAAACATCACAGTGGTGTGGAAACATAAACAGTTTGGCCATATTAAACATCACAGTGGTGTGGAAACATAAACAGTTTGGCCATATGAAACATCACAGTGGTGTGGAAACATAAACAGTTTGGCCATATTAAACATCACAGTGGTGTGGAAACATAAACAGTTTGACCATATTAAACATCACAGTGGTGTGGAAACATAAACAGTTTGGCCATATTAAACATCACAGTGGTGTGGAAACATAAACAGTTTGGCCACATTAAACATCACAGTGGTGTGGAAACATAAACAGTTTGGCCATATTAAACATCACAGTGGTGTGGAAACATAAACAGTTTGGCCATATGAAACATCACAGTGGTGTGGAAACATAAACAGTTTGGCCACATTAAACATCACAGTGGTGCGGAAACATAAACAGTTTGGCCACATTAAACATCACAGTGGTGCGGAAACATAAACAGTTTGGCCATATGAAACATCACAGTGGTGTGGAAACATAAACAGTTTGGGAGGTATGAATCTAGAAGAAGAGGCAGAGGTCAACCAGCGTGAAGAGTGTGACACGGGACATTGCAGACGCCTTGGGCGTGTAAATACATGAGGCGGGAGAGTTGGCAACGCATGCAGGCCGTTCGTTATTGGAGCAATGTTGAGCAAACAACCTGCTACATAATGATGAACTGGGGATTGAACTAGGGATATTATACTGGTAAACCAGTGTTCTGTTCACTTTGCTTCACAGAACCATCAATAGAGCATAACATTTACACATTCAAAATACAATGCCAATTAAGAAAGGAGGATGTGCATATGTCATTCAACCAGACTTGAGACACACAGTATGGCAGAGTATGATGGGTTTTGATAGAACTGAAAGCTTTGTCTTGCAGAGAAGGTTTAATGAAATTTAATTAAGGTAAAAGTATCCGGTCTCCCTGGCCAAGGAGTTAACGACATTCGTAATCCCGTATATCCACGTGGGGAAAATCAGCTGCTCAAGATTCGGCAGTGGATTGTGCCATGCTGGTAACTTACAGGGGTATGTGAGCTGGTCATTCAGAAAGCAATGGCAAACTATTGAACGTAAAAACTTGCCTAGTACATCAACAGCAGCTGAAAAATGCTATGGTGGCTGCAATGTCCTGTAAGGGTTATGCAACATTAACAAAAAAAAGTAGATGAAGTTTAATGCTGGTAATTGAAACTTCTTGTAGATGCTCAAATTTTGGTTCTTCTTCTTCTTCTTTGCGTTCATCCAGAGTGTTTTTTCAGATGTGATTGCGTTGTGTCTGTTATGCGCCCTTGGGCCGAAACCCGTAGGCCAACACATCCGACTATAGCGTGCTTTTTTTGACCAGGTAGCATTCCTGGGAGACTCTCACTTTTGTGGTGCCATCTACAACCCAGTTGGCCAAGTTGGAATGGTCGAAGACAACGGTCATCCCTCAAAGGAAGGCAGGGACAGTCCATAGCATTTTCCGCCATCCAAGGTTGCTTCCATAGTTGCAGGGCCGACACATAGCGCCCTGGTACTGGGCTCACCGAGGGAATCGTCACGTCCTGCTCATGGTTGCTTTAAATCCTCACTTCAATATATTGGTCATTTCGTTTGCCCCGGATCATTCCCGCACAAACCAGACAGGTTTGCAGACGGTATCCACTCAGCGAGTTTTCGGACATGTGCTTGTCGTTGCACCCGTCAGAGCTGTTCCAGGCACGACAGACATTCGGAAAACTACCTAGTCAGAGTTGTTCCGAACAAGAGCGGCAATCGGAAACTAGGTAGTCAGAGCTGTTCCTAGCACGAGAGACATTCGGACGAGACATTTCACTCGGACGTAATTGCGTAGTGTCAATTTTTAGTTTGCCACCCGTAGGACGGCACTTCCGACTTCCGGCAGGCATTTTTTTAATGGTTTCGATGCATGTTAGACTGTTGTGATGTCGCCCACATCTTAGCTGGTCAAGATAGAACGATCAACGACATCGCGGTCTGCCCTCAAGGGAAGGCAGGGGCAGACCATGGGCATTCCCTGGCTATCCAAGGAGGCTTCCATAATTGCAGAGCCGGCACATATTGCTCTGAGACTGAGCTCACCCGAGGAGTTGCCAGGTCCTGCTCATGGCTGCTTTAGTTCCTCACTTCCATGTGTTGGGCATCTCACTTGCCACTGGTCGCTCAAGCACACACCAGGAGCGGTCAGACTGTGGGCGACATCCACTCGGTAAGCTTTTTCTTTTGACTTCGGACCACGCAATAGGTTCGCTCGCCGTGCGTTCCATTTCGCGTCATTGAGACGTTCTTCCACTTTTGTCTACACTCTATGAGTTAGATACAGACAGTTGTCGTAACCATTTCCTTCGACTGGGGCACTTTTCTGACTTTTTGTACTCGCTCACGAGGTAGGCTACATGTGCTGCCGGCTCAGCACCTTACCTTCGTGCAGCAGTGAACGAGAAACGACCAGGCCCTCTCATCCGGGAATCCCTCATATCCCCCAGCTGAGAGCCTTCGAACATGTATCATACCTGAGCATGTAGCTTGCTCAGTATCTCGCCTCTATTTTTCGGTAGGTGGTATCGGCCCGGCTCTCAGATTCGAGGGTTTGTGGCTTAGAGGCGTTCAGCCACAGCCCTCGACAGGGAGCCTTAGAGTTTTGTCCGGACCAAGGTATTCTGCCTTCGTGTACCTGATTTAGTCTATTGACTGCTATCCACAGCCTACCTGCAGAGCAGCAGGTTGTGTCTCTCTTAGTCTGGCCCCTAACCCATAAGCTGTCCGATATGTAGCTTTCATCCATCGGCAAGCAGATGGGGTCAATGGGACACGCAAGCTCCCCCACCACGGCAAGTTGGAGACACATCGGGGGAGAAATTTTGGTTCCAAACACAAGGTAAAGAGGAGAGAGAAAGATTAGACAAACAGGAAAAATAAAATAGGAATAAAGAGAAGAAACCTCACGCTGTCCCCCAAACTAACAAGAAGAAGGATCTGAGACAAAGGTTGCGAATGGGCATCTCCGAACCCAGTTAATGGATAAAAAAAACTAAGCTGCAACAACTGTGAGTGTATTAATTGAATTCATAAAAATAAACTAGCAAACTAAAAACAATATAGCATTTTGTTGTTGTTCACCAACTTTGAACTCAAGCATACTCCATACACATGTTATTATTTCTATTGGGAGTCTCTGTGGCGAAGTGGTCAAGCCGTTTGACTCGTGCTCCGAAGGTTGTGGGTTCGATTCCGGGCCGCACCCTTTGGTTTACGAGTTAAATGTTTCGGAGACTCCTGTGGGTCGTCACTAAAAGCTACGGAGTTCGTGCTTTGTGTGACGCTTTCCGCGCTGCGGAAAGAGACTGAGCTATATGGGATAAAACCCGGTGTGATGAAGTCTACCTTGTCGACTTTTAAGCGACTTTTTTTATTATTTCTATTGCTCTGGACTGATTTTTGCGTGTGGATTAGCTTTCCCTATTACCAGTGTCCTTACCATGAGGCGAATCCACTCCTACTTCTGAGGTACTTGTAATGTACATCCCAAGTCAAGGATGAGAAGTAAACATTTTTGTCCAACTGATCAGTGTAGAGGTTGAACCCACTACCTAGACATCAGCACGCTGGATGTTTAAAGACAAGCTTTTTTATCCATTCGGCCATGCTGACCTCCTACAGCATAGAATGATCTGTTTTAACCTCCACAAAATCAAAACTCTGCAGTAGGACAATTTATGGTGCAACAACAAGTATATTCAACAACAAAAATGTATAGTGCTGCAAAGAAGTGTAAGGCACAACAAAAATGTATGGTACAGCTAAAAAATGTAAGGCACAACAAAAATGTATGGTACAGCTAAAAATGTAAGGCACAACAAAAATGTATGGTACAGCTAAAAATGTAAGGCACAACAAAAATGTATGGTACAGCTAAAAATGTAAGGCACAACAAAAATGTATGGTACAGCTAAAAATGTAAGGCACAACAAAAATGTATGGTACAGCTAAAAATGTAAGGCACAACAAAAATGTATGGTACAGCTAAAAATGTAAGGCACAACAAAAACCCAGGAAAACCAAGCTCTCAAATATAGGCTTTTCCTGTAGATAAACATAATTACTAATAGGTGTTCTGATACAAAAATACAGTCACAATACATCTCTTAAATACTTTTTACTATGCATCCAGTAAAACATTATTTTAATATGATGGCTTACTCAACAAGCACATCATCTCAACTATAAACAACATATCTGTATTAACAACAATCAGACTCAAGAGGACACAACATCTCAACACTGACTGGGTTTACTTAACTACATAACATAATACATTTATACTGATAATAGTCAGCCTACTTCTCCCATATAATTTTCCTAAAACAGTTATATTTCCCAGCACTAAAGTCCTCGCCTTTGTACCAGCACAACACAGTTCTGCCTACAGACTTCTCGCTTAGCTCTTGCAAATGTTAACTCTATTTAGGGTAAATATTCATAACTCTAGATTACTACCACTGTTTAGTACACATTACAGCCAAAATCAAACATAACATATGTGACCACATAGCCAAATGTTCTACATTTTCTCTATTTGCTGCTATGCACACAAACAACTGCTCTGTGCTAGACATTATGGTGTCCTGATCTATTTATACCATAAGTGCACAGTTCTCTTCCTCTTACTATGTTACACTTCATACATAAACAAATTACTCTTCTCAGGTATATCATATGTGATGTATTCCATATCTCCTACTACACTCTACATCATTACTTACACTAATTCTTCTAAATACTTCTGTCCCTATGTGGTATTAAAAACTAGAAATGGGAGATAAGTATCCCCAATTCGTAGTTGCCAACTATTATAGGCAAACCAGTAATTGGCTCGTAAGACTCCCTAGTGATAAAACAGATATATACTATAAGATTCCATTAGGTATAAGTCAGGTTTTCTAATAGAAGGCCAAGAGGGCACAGGGAAGTCACTGCTTTCAGATAAATAATTTTAATCTGGTTAGATTGGAAGCTAGTATTATCCCTTCCACCTGCCCTCTAGGTGGTGTAGTCAAATGAAGTATCACTATCACACTGGAGTTGAACACAGTAATACACATATGACTTTGATTAAATTAAATAACACGATCCAATAATATTATAATCCTGTATTGAAATAAAGGGGGAAAAGGATGCACCATGGGCAATTCCAATATACAAAATTAACATTTCACAACTGACATAATGGTCCAAATATCAATCACATTTGAACTATCTTATATATAACCCACATTCTTATATCGTCTGGAAAATGTGCTGGCGCTATTTTCCAAGTTTGTAAGTTGAAAGATGCACCTTTGGTTGCAAAATGTTACACCCTGTATCCTACACACATAAAGTCATACTTGATATACACTGACATATCGTTTGAAGTAACTATGATTATTCTGCATTCAAATACATTTGAAGTACATGATTTCATATGCTCCATTGCTTTTGATCCATGGCATTTCACCATCATGTTCCTTCCTTCATTATATGTGTTCTAAAATACCCTGTACTTCACACATATTTATATAATATTTCATCTGCTCAGCATCACTCTCATAAATCTGAATTAAATTACACAATGTAACTGCATACTAGTGTAATATGCCTTTTCTTAACTTGTACAGTCCATATTTTCCTACTTTAATCAACATCATAATCATCATTATCATTATCTATGTGCCTCATCTTGTAATACTCACACCTACATTTTTACTGCATGTTACTGTTAACTATATGCAGCTGACAGGATGGGCCACCCTAATGATAACTTCTTCAACTCACATGGGACCCATGTGATAACACCTAAGGTGCCTCCAGACCTCCAAAAGCATCCTATTACCATCACTAACATTAACACTGTAATGTGCACTACTTTAAATAAATTTTTAAAAGTCAACAGGGTCGACTTCATTGCACTGGGTTTTTATCCCATATGGCTCAGTCGCTTTTCACAGTGTGGAGGAGTCTCCAAAAAATGCACCAGTGAACCAAAGGATGGGACAAGGAATCAAACCCATTGCCTTCGGAGCCCGAGGCAGATGGCTTGATCACTTCACCACAGAGACTCGCTACTGTAAATAAATATAAGCATATGGGTATTCGTTTATTCTGTGTTAAATGTGGGATATTTCTTTCCCCACTAATGCTGTGTAATTACTACTGTAATTCATACTTAATTTTAAGCCGTATTCTCAAAAAACAAAGGCTGAATATTTATTACATTGTTCTCTCATGTGGTGTTCCTCAATCCTCTACTTTCCTGTTCGTGGTCAGCCATCATCCATTAATTAAATATCTGTGTCCTTGGAATATATAAATGCAACTTACTTATTCATTATTCGAGCAGTTCCAATTCACCTCCATTAACATTGTCGTTAACAATCTTCTTGTAAACAGGGCACCGCCATTTTTCAGGCAAAGATTGCTCTGCGCTGTTCTAAGAATATTCTAGCAAAAGAACTAGCTTAGGTTACTGTTAGTAATCAGCAATCTAACAATTTACTTGCATAAACTAGGGAGCAACATAAGATGAGTTATATTTTAAAGCAACTGATTAGATCAGCAATCTCCCCGCACTTCTGTACTATTGGACTTTCTTAGTGTTACAAAAGTATACATTTCAGTGACAGAATACTTCATGCTTTCCCCAGCTAATTAAATTATTTAGACTTGTATACCGACACAGCAGCTCACAACCACCACTCAACAGTAAAGACAAATCTAGATCACACATGATCCGTCTACAGGCATAGACGCCAATATTAATTGGCAGTAAGAAAAGAGGTCAATAAAAGCCCTTGTCTGCCTTTTTCTATTGTGGCTGGGATTGCCTCCTCTTGCTTCCCACAAACCCTTGTGCTGTGCCACCTGGCAGGGTTCCACTATCATCATTTGCCATGTACATACACATTTATCTGCGCATAATTTCATTTCTTACTAAGTAATAAATACTTGTACTTCAAGCTTTGAGCAAAGATTGTTAGGTTTCTTTTTCAAATAGATCCAGTTGAAAAGTATTCAGAGAGAACAAAAACAAATACATATAAACACCATAATAATGGAACAGAGTTTCCTGATGTTCACAGCATTTGTAACACCTATCCTTATGTGACTCGCTTCATTGATTTTTGTCTGTTTAAGCGAGTCAATTTCAGTTTAAGAAAATGTGTGTCAGGTTCTAATGTTTGTTTCTTGCTTATTTGTTACAGGACTACATTTCCCATCTGCAAGAGAAGCAAAAGAAAGTAATTCGAGAGAAGCATAAAGAGTACAGTTCAGTAAGTTTATATCTAATTTGTTTAAGCTGCAGTAGCATAGTAAATAACACACTGGCTTGTCAGCCTAATAGTTGTCCTCGGCCGTGGAAGGATATTTTTATGACGGTGTTGGCTTGAGTTGACACCACATTTATTTATTCGTTCATGTACAGGGAAAAGGATTTTTAGGTCTAGCTAACCATCTTGGATGATAGATTGTATGCTTATGTTGCTAAGAGAGCAAAACTCCCAAATGAAACTGGTCTATCTTCCAGAGAAAGAGAGAGAGAAACACCCACACGCACACACACACGCAAAGTTGTCTGAAGAGAAAATGTGATCTTGCTACTATAGGACAGCAATAATAATAATAGTCATAGTAATAATAATAAAAAAATCATGTTAACATACCTTTTTATGTTTAGAAAATAAATTAGTAGGATATCTGTGAGTTGTCATCATTTCATTTACTTTGCTGTTGGAAAATTTCAGATATAAATTCAATTATTGCATTCCTTTTATAATTAGCAAGCCAAACTGGACAAGTCAAAGATAGATGCATACTCCAAAAAGGCAGCAAGATCAGCAGCAGAATTCAACAACAGTTTGATGAGGGATAGGAAGGAGGAGAGGAGGGCATATTTTGACCTTCAGACTTACGTGAGTACATTTCTTTCAGTAGATAGTTAGTGGTGGTGGTGGGTACATGTGTTTGTATTAGTTTTCTTCATAAACCTATGTCTTAAAAAGACCAGAAGTCATATATATATATATATATATATATATATATATATATATATATATATATATATATATATATATATTTCATTATGATACACCTGAAATATGAAGTATAGATAGAGGCTGAAAAGAACATTCATGCGTTTAGCACAAAAATAGGGTGATATATATTATTTGTTTTCAGCCAGAAAGATGATACAGTAAAAAATGATAGTTTATATTTTATGAGAACAGATGTAGTCAGACAACCTATTCACAACAATATTGATATATTTGGAGTGGGGATGGGCACAAACATATAGATCTTGTGCTCTGTAAAATACTATGATGGTTAGCTTACACTGAGTGTTGATGCTTCCATTGTAATACCTCTACATGAAATCTGTGATGGTTAGCTTGCACTGAGTGTTGATGCTTCCATTGTGATACCCCTACATGAAATACTATGATGGTTAGCTTACACTGAGTGTTGATGCTTCCATTGTAATAGCCCTACACAAAATATTATGATAGTTAGCATGTGCTGAGTGTTTTGTCTTCCATTATGACACTCTTATTCTTATGACACACTGAGTTGTCTATTTGTTAAATTAAAATCATATACATTTTGCTGTGCGAGAACTACAACTTATTTTTGGAGATTTATGCCCTGCTTCTGAACATTTCCTTATTCTATAAACTGCCATGTTGCATTTGGTGAGAGCTAATATTTGTCACTAAGTCAGCTTGAGTTTCTGTTGGAACTTTTCAGACTATCCATTATCCCAAGAATAAATTCAAAACCATGCCAGCCCAGTACACAAAGGTTGGAGCCTACCCTGTGGCACTTATTCCTGGCCAGTATCAGGAGAACTACAAAAAGTGAGAACTCATTGTTTGGTTCAAAACTAGAAGTTGACATTAGCGTATCATTTAGCCATGAGAAAGAATTGCCATTGTGTATGTACGCTTATACATGTGTATGTTGGCGTTATTTAAAATCATGTACTTTTTTATGTGTATCTTCTTCTGCTTCTGCGTTCATCCGGATTTTTTTTCCGGATGTGACTGCGTTGTGCCTGTTTACAGCAGAGCTGCGTTCTTGCACCGTTAGGCGGACACATCCGACTTCTGCGGGCATTTGTTGACCGGGTTAACCTTCCCGGGGTTTTTATGTGTATTATAGGTATTGTCTCATGTGTATATAAGCTTTTTTTAAAATTAATTTTTTCGGTTTTTTAAGTTCTGATGTTCAAATACTCTCATTCATTGACTATTACCCTGTCATCTATGTTTAGAAATGAGGTTGTTATTATTAAGATATTATTTTTCAATTGTAGATTTATTTGTTGTGTCTGATTCTGTCTTTGCATCTCTCTATAAAAAATGTGAATCACTTGAGAAGATAGAATTGTGCAGTCTTTATTGATTATGTATTGATTACAACTTTGATTACAGATATTCTTCAGAAGAACTCAAATATTACCCAGTGAAGACCTCACTAAAGGACCCACCAAAAGTGATCAAGTACATCCGACCTCCCCCATCTGGTGTTAAGCTGCCTGCCACTGACAAAAATGTAATGGGAGTTTTGTTGGGAAACTTGTTATTTTATTTTGGGAAAGTATTCTCATACTAAAAACAGTTAGTTGCATGTTCTTTCACAGGATGTTGCAATCAACCCTATTATTTATTAGCTGTTTGTGATTTTCTGGTCAATGTTAGTTCAATAGTTTGTCTTTGCTTTCTGCTTTCGACACTACATACCATAAAAATCAACACTAAGTGGTCTGGTTCTAAATAGCCCACAGCTGATTTCTCAGTATGGCAGGGAACTATGAAACTGTGTTTCATCATCCCATAAGCCTGGTTTTAAATATATAGAGAGAATGTGAGTTTTCTCATTTCACACATATATCAACAGCAATATTTATATTGTACCCTTAACTTGTGCCGTTGTACATTAAAAAATCTCCCATCAGATCGCTGTGATAAAACCAAGCATGTTATTACACACCAGGGACAACTTACTGCAGTCACCTCAAACAATCACCAACTCACTCCATATGGTCGTGTTCAAATGTATGTTTGCGATAGTAACTATGTTTACCATTGACGGTGTGCCAGCGACAGTTCGTATTTATGGAATCAGAACAATGTTTATGTCATGAGGGTTAGATCTATATGTTATCTATCCTTATAGAATGACAATATTTTGTCAACATCTGTCATAGAGGGACGGGGTGTTCAATCTTGAGCAAAATGCATCATCTGGATTGACTTGATTAGTTTTCTGTATCATGTCTTTCACTGGAATCCAGGTTTTAGTCTTCTAAGAAGCTGTGTGGTTGAAGGCATAGAGTAGTAGATGGTTGGACTCCATTCTCACAAGATATCCATGACACTTTATGAGATGTTTCCAACAATTCAGTGCACAGAATGACATCAATGATGTTTCTAGCCTGGTTTCTACTTTTGTGTCTTCTTCTACTGCAGCAGCTATTTTCATACATTATGTCTTGTGTGTGAAGAGTTTCTTCTCTTGTGATTTAAACAACATCTATGTTTGATACTGGCAGGAGTGTCTTGGTAGAAATATGCTATTTATTGCTAGACTTATTTACTGACGCGTTAACAATGGTGACAGTTGGTAGTTCTCATGTGATTGAGTGACAGTGGTTAGCTTCAACAGTGGCATTTAGCATTAGTATTTGTCAAATTTTCGATGTATGGAGAATTTGTTGTGAGATTTAGATGATTCATGATATGTTATGTATATTTACTTCTAGTAGCTTCAGCTAACCTCCTGAAATGATTTGTTTGCAGAAAATCATTGTCAACTCTGATGTAGACGATAGTGGTGCCAGTAGCAGGGAGGATAATGATGAGGATATTGAGAATATCGATAATGAGAACGATGACAAAGAAAATGAAACTGGGCAAGTTGAGGGATCCGACATCATATCACTTGTCAGATTGGAGAAGAAGACTAAAGTAAAAAGAAAATATACAAAAATGTCCTCACCGGATAGATTAAAAAAGGTAGGGAAAAAGATGAAAGATGCTGAAGTAGACAAGGATGATGAGAAGGTTAACCAGGATGGCACTGAGAAAGGAACAAGTCCGGATGGAAAGAACAAGATGCCTGCTAAGGTAAGATTGCTTATTTGTTGCTAGCTCAGGCTCTTAAATTTTGCTAGTCTTTTTAGCAAGGTCTTTAATAAGATAATATAAGTATCGTTATCAATAAGTCACTTTTCATTGAATGAAAGAGAGAGAGTACTGAAATGTTATATAGAACCTGTTTTACTGCATGGCAGCGATTCAGGGATTGGTAATGAACAAATTAGGAAAAGCTTGAGAGCAACATAATTGTGGTTCTTGAGACGAATGTTGCGAATTCCTTGGATTATGAAGATTGAGTTTTAGTTTCTGGCATGTGTGACACTATGTAATCTCGATGGGATGACATAGTTACAGTCTCTCTCTAGGATGACTATTATACATTGGACAGGACAAGCTACTACCTGTAGACTCAGAACAGGACATGACAGACTCAACAGGCACATGTACACGAAGCTAAAGATAGGTTTTACAGCAATGTGTACATGTGGGCAAGCACCTCAAACTGCAGAACATACATTACAGAATTGTATGAAACACAGCTCAGAAAGATCTGATTTAATGGCTGGACAAAACGGCCCTATGGAAGGCCCACAAGATCTGCAAAAGATAGTGCAGTTTATGCCTAAAATGAAACTGCAGATGTAGGCTTTTTCCAAGGGAACAAAAAGAAACATGAAGAGAATCAGTCTTATCCTCAATTCACAGTTTTGGTTTAATTGCTTTCAAAGCAACTGTGTTTGAAGACTGGCTTTAAGAAGAATATTTTTGTCTTGCAGCTAACTGAAGCCACACATTGAGAGGGTGTGAGACAAACTTTATACAGAACTCTGCACTTTATAGAAGGATAATGTCATTCCAAATCAGATACTGCCATATGGGTGTAAATGTTGTTAGGATGTTTTATTTACTATGTCACAGTATAACAAGGCTGGGTAATCATCTTCTTCGTTGTTACCGTTACATGAATGTTGTTAGGATGTTACATTAACTATGTCACAGTATAACAAGGCTGGGTAATCATCTTTCTTCGTTGTTACCGTTACATGTCCTTCCCAGAAAATATGTTTTTGTTTGCCCTTTGCTCGCTTTGAACTCAAGTGTAGTCCATACATACTATTTCTAGTAGTGCCGGACTGAATTTTGTGTGTGGATTAGCTTTACATATTAACAGTGTCCCTCAATTGTGCGTGTGGATTAGCTTTACATATTAACATTGTCCCTCGCCATCAGGTGAACCCACTTTGACTTCAGAGGTACTTGTAATTAACATCCCCAAGTCAAGGACGATCCATGGGTCAACATTTTAGTCCAACTGTCTGGTGTAGGGGTTGAACCCCTTACCACGGCATCAGCACACAGGATGTTTAAGAACCCGCACTCTTATCCATTTGGCCATGCTGACCTACCTTCCCAGAAAGTTATGACAAGTATCTTATATCCATTGTGTTAAACTGGGTCAACTCCAGATCTGTATTGGTCTGGAAAAAGTTGTTCTTGAAGTATTTTAACTTGACAGTTGCAGCTAACTTGAGTTACATAACACTGTTTAGTGGAGTTGTCAGTTCTAGGAATAGTTATAGTAAAGATGATGTTAATGAGGCAGGCAGCCAGTCGGTTTGAAACCACATATTGTAGTAGATCTAGTTCATGGTAATAATAGTGGTGTTTGCAGAGATGATCACAGGATTTATGGGGGGAATTTTAGGGTTTCCAGGGGGGGAGTTAAGATTATTTCAAGATCGCGTTAATACAAGACCCAATTACTTGATATTGTTTTTCCCTTCATACTTTATGGTTCTGTACGTCTCATCCTTCTAAAATTCATTTTATAAAGTAAGTAGACCCACAAATCACGTTTTATGTGGACGTCTAGACTTGTTTTAGTATGTGCTATTTAATTTAGCTTCCATTATTACATATACTGTGTAAAAAAGGGGGGGGGGATTTTTTAGGTAGGAAATATCAAGGGGGGGGGGGGGAAGAATGACGTTCTGAAAATATGGTGAAGGGGGGCAAGGGCAAAATTTGTTGGTAGGAAATACGAAAAAGGGGGGGGGGGGAATGACGTTCTGAAAATATGGTGAAGGGGGGCATGGGCCAAAAAAGGGTGAGAACCACTGTATTAGGACAATTTTAGACCTAATTAAAAATAAGTAATAGAAACTTAATTGCTAGTCACTGTTTATTAAATATAGCTACTTAAAATCACGAGACTGTTTTTTTCTCAACATTTTGTATGTCTATCATGTGTTCACAGGGTAAGTTCCCATGCCCTTGAGTGAAGAAAAAATTTACTCACGACACACACAAAAGCCTCTCTTGCTGACGAATAATTAAGGAAACATTTACAAACTTTATATTTTCTGACAGGATAAATATTTGTCTATAATAATATTAACAAAGGACAAAACATAACATCTTTTGCCACCTGTGGATGACATCTCAATTTTTAGTTTACACCTGAAATGTTAGCAATGTTAAATGTTTTTTTAAAGCTCAAATGTCCTTGTCAATAAACTCACAAATATGAATTTTTTGTGATTGCCTGTCCAATTTTCTTTCAAAATATGTCTGGTTTATGGGATGTCTAGCAGTATGCGAGTATGAAATTCAAGAAGAAAATTGCATGGTCAAGGTCATGAAAATTGCTTAGCATTCTAACTTATTTACTACAGCATTTAAAAGAGTTAAACTATTATATTTTGTCAGAATCTTCATCTCGTAGCTTTCACATATATTGCACTGCTTGAACTGGACATTTAAATTAGCTCTATCGCCATTCTTATCTTTTCTTATATTTCAGATTCATGGACTGGAGAAGTGTAGAATTTGCAAGACACGTTCAACAAAAGAAGAGAGAAAGGCTGGCAAGCTAGTGAAATGTGCTGAGTGTGGGAAGATAGGTTTGTGGAAGATTGTTGATTGATTTGGTCAAAATGTACTGTTTACAGGCAGTGTCAGCATCATTGCAGTTAATACATTTTCTGTGTAAAACATGGTCTATTTCACAATTCCGAACTATCACTAGCCTTACCAGAAAACATCTGTGACCTGTGCATTTCCAGTTTTGCCAGATAGCTTGAACTCATCTTATAATGAACAGTGATGATGGCCAAATAAATAGCTTTAACTCATCTTATAATGAACAGTGATGATGGCCAAATAATGTTATTGTCTTCACTGATTGTGTATTTAGCAACTCATTGCTTGCCACAGAGGTCAGCATGGCCGAATGGATAAAGTTGCTCGTTCTTAAACATTCAGTGTGATGATGCCATGGTAGCGGATTCACCCCCTACTCTGGTCAGTTGGACTAAAATGATGACGTCTTGTCTTGACATGGGGACGTAAACTACAAGTACCTCAGAGCTGGTCCGCATGGGCGAATGGATAAGAACGTGTGTTCTTAAACAGCCGGTGTGCTGATGCCGAGGTTAGTGGTTCAACCCCTACACCGGACAGCTGGACTAAAATGTTGACCTGTCGTCCTTGACTATTTTTTTTTTTTTGGCATATCCTTTACAGGACATCGCTGTCAACACCAGCATCTTTCAGCTGTGTGTTGATTTCTTGGCAAGATTACGCTCAGTAGTTTGCTGTTGCTTTCTGAGCGGCCGACTCACATACCCCGTAAGTTACCGATGCGATTCGAACCACTGCTGATTCTCACCGTCATCACATTACCCACGGGAGTATACGAGATTACGGAGAAAAGTCATAACCTCTAAGCCACGAAGCCGGCTTCCTTGACTTGGGGACTTTAATTATAAGTACCTCTGAAGTCGGAGTGGGTTCGCCTGATGGGGAGGGACACTGTTATTAGGGAAAGCTAAACCACATGCAAAATTCAGTCCATCACTATTATAGTAGTGTGTATGGTCTATGCTTGGGTTCAAAGCAAGCGAGCGCAAAAAAAAGTACCTCAGAAGTCTGAGTGGGTTCGTCTGATGGCGAGGGACACTGATAATAGGAAAAGCTTACCTACACCAAAAAATGATCCCAGTGCACTAAAAGTGGTAGCTCATGTGTGGACTATGCTTGAGTTCAAAGCAAACGAGCGCCAAAAAAACAAAAACATTGGTTGCCACATGCCATAGACAATTCTGGAGAAAATACTGGAATATGCAGCAGAGCTTGTGAAACTTTGAAAAGTACATTCACAACACATTTTGATCAGGCGACAGAAATTATCCCCAAGATCACAATCTAGCAACTTTTACAACTTTTTCACTTATAATCCATTTGTTTTGACAACAGTTTTGCCTACATGATCCCATTGTAGCACTAGACAGAACATAGCAGACAACTATTGTTAGACTCCAAACGGGACAATAGACTACAAGCCCATCTTTATTCAATGAAAGTTGTCCAAATTGACCAGTGCACTTAACAAAATGACACACAGACTCTGAAAATTACATTGCAAATGTGTCTTCTGTTTGGTGGTTTGAAAGCTGAAATCATAATCTCAAGAATTAAGTGGAAGAGGAACTATGATGCACCCGCGTCAACCTCTCTTGATGACTGGTTTTTAAGGAGGCAAGTCATATCTATTAAGACTGCTGAACATAGAAAATTTATTGCAGAAGACAAGAAACGATCAGAAACAGTTTTTTGTGACCCTTTCACTCTGTTATATAATTGGACTAAGACTCAATAAGAATTATATTAAAATAAAATTTGCAGATTTATTTGCGACCCCAATTATGTTTGCTTTGATAAATCCTGATGTACAAAGCAATTATTAAACATGTCACCAGAACACTGATGGTAGGCCATTAAAATAACTGAAAGAAGTGAACACTGAAGAAAATAAACCAATGCACTATGTATTGCATGCTGATATACTTGTAGGTCACATGAGCTGCCTTGACCTGACAGAGGAGCTCGTGGCGGTTATCAAGACTTACCCCTGGCAGTGTATGGAATGTAAGACCTGCGTGGAGTGTCTGGATCCCTATGATGAGGTAGTTGACATTTCTGTCATATGGCAGTTGTATTTAGCATTTCTTAATATAGTTGATTTTCTTGATTCTGTAGTTGATTTTGTAGATGCATAAGCATGCTACCTAATTATTTAACTACCTTAAGCCACTGACAAAGCTGAGCTTCAGGTAGTTGAATAATGAAGTTTTAAAATATCCCACTTGAATTGTTCATACATCACCAGAATGAAATGTGTTAAAAACTGACAAATTATAGTTAAAGTTCTAAACACATCTCTGATTGACAAACTTAATCTATCACAGTATGTGTTTTAAATCTGTTAATTAATTAGTTGTTTGTATTAAAAATGAATGAACAGCTCATTACAAGGAAAGACACAAAGATGCAAGCGAATGTTTCAACCAGTCTTTATCAACGAACAATAACTTAAGCAAGAATACTTAGCTAGAAAACTTAAGTATCACAGTCACAAATAAGTGATCAACACCTGTGAGATAAGATGCCTGAGACCCGGGAAGGTAACCAGGCCAACAAATGCCTGGAGAAGTCGGATGTGTCAGCCGAAAGGTGCAAATCTTGCAACTATGCTGTAAACAGAAGAAGAAGATGCCTGAGAAGAGCAGCCAACTTAACTATTTGAGACTAAGAAATTATGTTATCAAACAGACAGTTTTATGAATACCTTGTGCCACATGTATTGAAAGACAGAAGATAAGTGAAATGGTTCTGTCATCTTGTTAGAATGCAATACCATTAGTTACCAGCGCTGGCTCTACACCAAGGAACGAACAAACAGACTTTATTTTCAAAGGGTTAAGAATTGGGCACGCAGGCCCGTCTAACATTCTGCCCTGTATCACTCTCTTTCATACATTATTTCATCCACATATCATTCGAGGCTAACTGAGAACAACAACAATATAAATGATATGCATTATAAAGGCATGGAAGAAATGCAAAAATCAATACTACACGACTCACTAAAATTAATGAATGATGTGGCAGTTGTTATTAGCTACGGGGTGCTGTTGGGGGGGGGGGGCGTTGAGGGGTCTTGAGGTATGGTGTCCGCCTCGAGTGCTGGAGATCCCGGGTTCAAGCCCCAGTGAGGACCGGGATTTTTCTCTTGGACTTCTAGTAATAAAATTTCCCCTGGTCTCTGGGTAGTGAGATCAGATGCCTGTGTGTATTGTTGCGCACGTAAACAATCGCTTGGCAGTTGGAAATAAAAAAAAGAGTAGCCTAACGGCGCTGCCCGGTCAAAATTTTGAGTTAAAAATCTACTCAAAAGTATTTCAGGATCCTCACCGGTGTTACTGAGCTGAGTTTCTCCGGACTTAGGCTTGAGTTAGGAGTAGAACGGAGCACTTATGGGTTACAACCATGTGCCGTAATAGTATTCCATCGACTAAACTAAACTATACTGTCTACCAAAAGGGAACTGACTGTTATATTAGGGTTTTATTATTGTTATTATTATTTTTATTATTATTAAGGGGGAAGGTAATCTGTACTGAGATAGTGTTCAATTAATTTGTGATTATATGTGTAGGGATTGGTGATGTCTTCGATATCTTGTGGAAGACTGTGGGAGGGAAAGACTGCCACCTATTTTCCATGCACTCAGGCCTAAATTATGTGATGGTCATAACACTTGACATACCCACAGCAGGTGCAGCTACAGGACTTGTTTAAAAAAAATTAATATATGGACATGCAAGATTGTTAGTACCTAGATTCTAGTCTTGACCACACAAGTCAGTAAGCAATCTGTATAGTGGCTTGATATAAAGCATTGTGTGTTTTTATTACTAAGGTATCAGACAACTAGGATCAGTGGATTGTGTGTAACATTTAATATTCACTTCCGATGTTTAACACAGATGTGTCTTCTTGAAATAGCACCAGTCCTGTCATATCAGCCTGTAGCTTTTGCTATTCAAGCATTTTTTTAGGATATCAGGTAAACCCATTTTTGTATGATGCAGTGACACAACAGAGGTGATACAGTCTGTACCACTGCATGTGTACAGCTGAAAACTACTTTAAGAAAGGTATTAATTAATTAATGGAGGAATGATCACTCGGTACAGCTGAACTTGAAAACAATGGAATGTTTTACAAACAAAAATAACCCCCATACAGTAATTTGTATTCTAATATATGTATCATTTTAGCTTTGAAATGTCTTTCTGAAATTATGAAAATAGTTAATTTTTTTTAAGGTTGGAATACATTGGCATAATTTATGTATTATATATATGCACATGATATACGTATCCAACAAATTTAATGATAATGCATCCAGGAAGAGAGACAAAGGAGGCAGGTCATGGGCAATTACCAGATGAACAGAGAGTTCAGAAGATGGATAAATAGTGACAAAGAACTGAATTTCATAAACATGAGTATAGAAGTTTAGAGACTAAGGAAGCTGAAAGTAAAGAAAATGGTATACATATTTGCACACACATATATATATATATCGGTGTGCACGTATGTATACCATTTTCTTTACTTTCAGCTTTCTTAGCCTCTAAGCATCTAAATATATATACACACAAATGTTACCAAAGACGGCAAACAGAAAAAAGACAAAATTGTATATTTTCAGGATAAGATGATGTTCTGTGACCGTTGTGACAGAGGCTACCACACTTTCTGCATTGGTCTGGATGCTCTGCCCACTGGTCATTGGGAATGCAAAAGCTGTGAGGGACTTCCACCGATATCAGACAAGCCAAAGTATGTCTACTTGTTTATTTTGTCAGATTATTTAGACTATATATGTTTCTGCTGTTGGCTTGTCTTGACGTCTCCCATAACCTTGGAAATCATCGGATACCTCACCTTCCCAACCAGACTCTGTATGACTTGTCTGTCATGTAGTGGTTGTGTGTCTAGGGCAGTTTCAAGCTTCGCGGAACCCAGCCTCCTTCTGGCTACTGTCTCCTTGCTAGTATTGAAACCTACAGTTCTAGTTTCCCAGTCATCATCAGATTAAGACGAGGTTGGCCAGTATCCACTTCTACAGATAGGAGCTAGTTGATCTCAACACTGCTCGTTATTGTGCCAGGTGCCATGACACTATGCACAACAGACTGTCCTTAACAGTACAGAACTAAATGGCTGTTTGCTGATCTGTAAATATGGTCTTTATAACGTCCAGAGCAAATTTGATAGCAGTTATTGATTGGCACTCGTAGAAAATAAGACAATTTTTATATCAGAAAACAGAAAAACTGAAAGCAGTTTTATCTGAACTCTTGTGTTCATAGGTACTGGCACTTTATTAGAAAGAACTGCATGTAATCAGGTTGGATGAGTCACTTTCTACACCTGTGATATTAAATTGGTTAAGCAGTTTCTTAGAACTGTAATTTAGAATTATAATTTCATATAACTGAAACTGTGATCTAATAATGTATGTGTGTTGAGTCTAACCATGTCTTGGCTCTAAAAACTGACTTAATGTACTCTGGGCAAACCAGTAGATGATGCCACTTACTCAAAAGTAGCATAAGGTATCAGTGTTGATCATTTCAGTAACCCGCGGGTTGTAAGCATCAGGTCTGTCGGAATCATACTTAAGTCCAAACTCAAGCATGTCTGTCTCTTATTGTGTCTTCTACAAGCTGTCATTTTAGATAGTCTGTAAAATATCTCCTTTGATCATCATGCGTGGTTTGCCTACCCATGCTCTTATAGCTAAATGATCTCCCCTCTCATTACTTTACACAACAGTATATCGATGTTAGTCCTTGTAAGAGAGAAGTGTCTGTGCTCGGTATCAATTCGTGCCATTTCTGTTCATTTTTTAACTTCACACAATACAGAGACACTGATTACACACTACTTTATAACGCTGTGATATAGTGTATGAGTGTAGACAAAGAAATAGATAAAACCATTTCATAAAGCTATGGTATAATTTATGTAAAATGGGTCTATTCAAAATCCCATTGCATGTCGTAAGAGGTGTCTAAGGAGGGTTGGCTTAGACTGTCTGCCTCATCCTTAGACATCTGTAGCTGCAAAATCATGAACAAGGGCTTGGCTTTAGTTGGTTGAGAACCTATGCTCCGTTGGGTGATGAAAGGCAGAATAAGAAGAGACCACGGTTCAAAGTGGATAAAGAGTTTTATGTGAAATGGGTTAAGCCAGTTGATAAACTTGTAGTCATATTTATGTTACTCCAGCATATCTCCTTGTCATCATCATCATGTGCCATGCCGGTAAACATAGGCGGTCATGATTTGCCATCTCACTTGATCACCAGAGATGTGGATCAGCTCAATGTTCTTGTTTCAACCATACAACGTGACCAAGCCATCTAAGTATTTACTTCTCTGCCCTCCCCTTGTTCTCTTCCCCTCGATCTTGCCAGTTGTCACCAAGTTCTCCAATTTATTTTCTTATAACGTGACCAAAAAATTGTGACTGTCTTTGTCTAATTTCTCTAATCAGTTTACGATTTTCATTTGTTTCTTGTAGGACTTGGTCATTGGTTTTTCTGTCTGTCCATGGTATTCTTTGCATTTTCCTCAGAAACCACATTTCCACAGCCATCAGATGTTTTTTAGCTTGTCTGCTCATTGTCCACGCTTCACATCCATACAAAAGCACAGGTTCTATGTAGCACCTTAACATCATTGCAAATGACATCTTTTTATTGGTCAGTATGTTTTTCATCTTGTAAAAGGCTGCCTTTGGCATGACGATTCATGTAGAAATCTTTGAATCTTACAAATAGATTGTATGAGTAGTTGCTTTGATGCCATGCAGATTATGGTGATATGTGTAGTCTGTGAACTGTGCTTATTGATTTGCATTTGTGTGTTTTTAGGTCGAGCCTGTCACAGGGAAGCCAGCCAGTGCGGTCTAAGAAGGTTTCCCAAGCTTCAGCAATGAGGTCATCTTTATCAGTGAAAAGCGAACCAGAAATAGGGGAGGACGAGAGTGGATCATTGAAGAGTGAGGCTCAGACAGCCACTGATAGCCCAGACAAGCAACTGCAGGTTGGTTCTCTCAGCGAGGGTAAAGAAACCACTGGCAGCGAGAAAGAGGGGAAAGGCAATACTACAGTTGGGGTCCAGGCCACAGGTGATCGCAGGGGCAGGAAGAAAAGTTCTCTTTTGATGTCACCAAAATCTAGAACAAAATCTCCTAAACCCAGACCTTCAAAAAAAGACAAAATTAAAAAGGCAAGACAAAGTAGGAGGCTGAAAACCAAGGAAGGAGTTAAGAATAGTGAGGAAAACAAAATTCTGAAGAGAAAGAGGAGGAGTAAAAAGATGGAAGAGAGAGAAGAAAACAGGGTGACAGGAAAGGCTAAAGAAATTGAAAGTGATGGGTTCAAAATGGAAAGGATAGGTGGGAGCATGTCTCATCTGGATGAGTTTAGAGAATTTGTGGGTGAAGGAGTGGATGACAGTTTTGTCAGTGCATATGATAAGGATGAGCATAAAAACCTGGGGTTGATGCATTCAGTTTCCAGAAACATTGGGGCTCAACACAGTGGTTCTATGGAAGTGGATCTGAAAGATCACATGGATATCTCGACATTGAAACTGGGAGAAATGGCAAGTCTTGGGGCTAGTAAAGCTGCTTTGAAGGGAAATAACTTTTCAGAGCTGGAGTTCACTTCTGAGAAAGACAAAATTGAACAAGCATTTAACTTACTTCCTGCAGAGGCTACGGAAATGATGCAGTGTGAGGCCATGGACCAAACAACAAATAATCTAGTTTGTGCAGAAGGCAGTGCTACAACACTTTCTGTTTACGGAGAACTCCAAGACACTGGATATGTTTCTTTGTCCCATGCACAGCAGCCAGATGCAGTTGATCAGTATCAAGCCCTCACAGTGACAGATGGAACCTACCCAGCCTCTAATGAGGGTTTTCATTCGCAGTTGTCCAACTCCCAGATACAGTTCCATACAGTGCCACAGGTGACTTCGTCTTCCCTACCTGTAGATGATTTAAGGGATCTGCAGCTGCCTATGTCTCAGTCTCACGTACTTCTGACTCATATGCCTCCACAGCCAGGAACACTGTTACCAGAAATCCAGCATCTGGAGTCACAGAATGTACCCTATCATGGAGCACCATCAGAAATGCCACAAGAGAATCTATGTCTCCAGGATGCTCAGCTGCAGACTATGTTACCATCTGTATCACTTGCTTCAGACCAGGGCGCACTGTTCTCACTGCCTTCTGTAGATGTGAACCTGTCAGTCCAGCACATAGATTCATCTGTGGTTAGCTTGACCTCAAGCCACCCAATAGTTGACACTGCCTCTCCCAGTTTGGATAGTACAGCACAAATGGATGTTGACCAAGGGTTAAGCCCAGATAAGACCGATAATTCAGCAAATGAAAACTTGACAAATTTATAATTTTCTTTTCCTAAAACTTGCAGACACAAATGCAGTCTCTCTCTCTCTCTCTTCTCTCTCTCTCTCTCTCTCTCTCTCTCTCTCTCTCTCTCTCTCTCTCTCTCTCTCTCTCTCTCTCTCTCTCTCTCTCTCTCTCTCTCTTCCCCCCCCCCCCTCCTCCCTCCCTCCCTCCATTAACTTCAGATCATGTTCCACATTGTTTTCCTGGTCTTTTAAATTAGAATAATAGTAAATAGCCTTGTTTAGTCATATCTCAGGATTCATGCACACTATGAGCAGGAGGCCTCCAACCACACAGATTCGCTGAGTTGTCTCCACTGCTTCTTTCGCCAACTATCTCCACTTAATACTTTCAAAGAGTCTTTTCCTACCGTCTATTCCCAAATATTTTGTGTCTTGTTTGCACACATCTTTGATGAACCATTGTTGTAAGCTTCCAGTTCTATTTATGAGCTAATGTGCCTCTGAAAATTCACACACACCAAACAATAACAACTTAAACACAGAAGCCACACACAATATGTTGCATGATTTATTGCCTGGTATATTTCACTGCATCTTGTTGAGTGCTTACTGCAGAGTTATATATGATATGAAGTGAATAAATGAATACCACTTTGGCTGAAATACTTAAAACACATAGTCACAGGTATTGTTCGAATTTCCAAAGCCAGTAGCCAAAGTATTTTGAATGTCTCACAAAGACAGAGAGATGGGGGATTATATAAGAAGAATTAAAGACAGGACAGCGGCATATTAAAGCAGTGTTATGAAGGCAGTTTTCTCTGATAATATGGATTATAAATTCTCTGTCGCATATTGATAGTTAATCCACACATACCTTTAACACAGGGGGAAGCTGGAGTTGTCAAATGTAGTGTCAGAATTGTATTATTTGTGCAGTGTGTACATTCTTGGCAGGTCTATCCACCTGACTATTTGCCTTTCTTAGCCAGAGCTTCTTCACTTGTAGAAGCTACAAGTTGTAGTTGGGCTTCTTTCTCACAAGATATAAATGCCGCTTTGTTGTCTCTATAAATTCAATAGTGTCTAATACAGTCTCTGAATGCCACTCTGGAAGACTATTTTGCTGACATTGCTGATGCCCATAAGCAACCATCTTCTTATCAAATATTGACACTTGCAAGAGCTGAGAATAGCCTGCTACAGGACACTGCAACAAGAATGTGTGGACATCTGACACTGTGCTGTCTGGATCAGCTACAGCAAACCACCACCACCTTCACAAGAATGGCATTGGGATATCACTTGAAGACAATTCAACATCTTCCTCTTTCCGTTTCCTCTTGAGTTTTAGTTTGTTTGTGTATTTTAATGTGTTGCTATTATTATATAATTAAAAATACTAGAAACTTGCTTCATCTTTTGTTTGACTCAGCCTTGTTATTGTCAGACAGTTTTGTTGGTGATCTTTGTTCATTTAAAAGGCATTCCGGTTTTCCTGTTTCTTGCAGATATCTCCCTAACTCTCCCCTACTCCCCCCCCCCCCCCCCCCCCCACACACACACATTTTATATTTTTGAAAAATATAAAACATACAATTAAAACATTAAAATACATTGATATCCAGCAAAGACATATTGAATGTAAATTCAAATTCTACATACTCTTCATCATCATCATCATCATCATCATCAAGTGCCAAGCCGACTGGCAATATGCTTCTCAACATTTTGTGATCTCCAGCAGCATGTATCTATTCCAAGTCAGAATTCACAGTCAAATGTTAAAACTGGTTCTATGTCACATTCAAGAAGTCTTTATCTAACATCAAGTGACAAAAAATTATTGCATAAAGTGTTGCATAAAATGCAGTCTTTGCTTGTCCATTCTGTTCTTTATCTCTGTGGTATATCTTCCATCGGATGATATCCATATGCCTAGGTTTTTTAATTTATGCATTTGTCCCAAAATTCACACCATGTACTTGTATATTTAGGCATGATCAGTCCCTATTATTTTATCATTAGTTCTATCTTCCTGTTATTTAGAGGCCCATCTGTTCACTTTCTATAACCACCATATTTATCACGTTCTGTAGTTCATTCTGACATCAGCATAAAGTAAGTTATTTATATTATGAGCACTAACTGCACTTTCTGATGTATTTTCTGTAGATCTTATTATATGTTTGTTCACTGTATAATGAAAGCAAATCAAATCAATATTTGTTACCACTAAATAAATGTTCTTTATTATTTGCTGATTTGTGCCATCAATTTTAAATTATTCTGTAGTTTGATTTAAACCTCATGTTTCACACTGTCAAACACTTTTTTTATAGTCAATGAAGCATAAGTACAGATCTGTTTTCATTCTATAGCTCTTTCACTTTCTAATAGTATTTTGGAAATGTTTTTTAGCATAGTTTGTCCCATTTCCCTCTACAAGTCCACATTGTTCATAATTATTTTCTGATTTAATCTTGTTTCTTACTCTTCTCATTATTATCGGTAACAGATTTGTTATATGACTCATTAGACTGTGATGATCTTCACATTCTAAAGAGCATGGTTTCTTTGGTGAAGCTATAAGGATAGATGTTAATAGGTCATAAGGAAAGTCCCCACTATTATAGATATCAATTAGAAATGTTGCCATTACTTCTATTCCAACATCTCCAACGCCCTGACTTCTCAAGACTTTTCCTAGTACCTATGTTAGGCTAGGTCGACCTCGTAGCCCAGGTACATTGTTAGAAATCCTCCCCACTCCCCAGTCAGGGTTACAACCCATGACTACCAAGCCAACATGCAAGTATTGGTGGACCAATTTGTTGAGAAGCATAATTAACACGGAATAAATACAATGGTTGGTTTCCCTTACCTTCCGCCTGTTTGTGTATGGTTTGATTCCAATAGCCTTTGCTTAAAAAGACAGACCCTGCATGGCAATACAAACTATACCTCATAAGATAAAAGTGGAAATATCCCGGTCATTGTAAAAATCTAGCTAAACTAGGCATCAGGAGGTCTATCTAGGTAAAGTAGGCACCAGGAGGTTGATCTAGCTGAAATAGGTATTGGGGAAGGGGGGGGGGGGTCTATCTAGCTAAAGTATGTACCAGGGGGTCGATTTAGCTAAAGTAGGTACCAGGGGGTCGATTTAGCTAAAGTAGGTACCAGGGGGTCGATTTAGCTAAAGTAGGTACCAGGGAGTCGATTTAGCTAAAGTGGGTACCAGGAGGTCGATATAGCTAAAGTAGGTACCAGGAGGTCGATATAGCTAAAGTAGGTACCAGGGGGTAGATTTAGCTAAAGTAGGTACCAGGGGGTCGATATAGCTAAACTAGGCACCAGGGAGTTAAAGTTTGTTGCGTATCCCTTATGGGACGTTGCAGTCAACACCAGCATTTTTCAGCTGCTGTTGATGTACTAGATAAGTGTTACGTTCAGTAGTTTGCCATTGCTTTCTGAACGACCGGCTCCCATACCAGCACGTTATAACACAATGCGACACGGTCTGCTGCACAAATCGGTCGCAGCTGAGCTTCGAACGCCTGGCATCCGGCTCACGAACCGCGTTCTCAAGCCTTTAGCCACGGAACCAGGGAGTAGATCTAGGTAAATTATGAAACAGGAGGTCGATCTAGCTAAAAAAGATACCAGGAGGTCGGTCTAGCTAAACTAGGCACCAGGAGGTCGGTCTAGCTAAAATAGATACCAGGAAAAGTCTTGGGAAGTAAAGGCGGCCTGCACGATTTTGACTATTCAGCTGATTGGGTATAAACATACAGGCTAGGACCATATGGCCAATGCATCTGAAGGTATGTGTCAGGGTTTTTAGTTTACTGACATATAGATTTACAATTAGACTACGTGAACATATAACTGGAATCCAGGAAGCATATCAATAGAAGAAATAATAGATAAATTAACCTTGTGTGAGGGAAGACACGGAACGATATATGTGGAAAGCTTAAACAGTTGGCGAACAAACAAACACATATATAATATTCAAGACAAACCAACTTCACAAAATAGACGATGGAGAGGGTTGGAGAGTTGTGATCGCCGATTTATGGTCAAGACCAGGTACCCGAGGAAGACAATTTGAAAAGAAACAAACAAATACAATTGATTATAACACATATAACTAAAGACAGCAATACAAAAACTGACTACACCAAGACATGAATTTGACCTTGTACCTCTTTTCAAGAATATTGTTCTCCCGTAGGACACCTGTAAGGGTCGTTTCTAGGATTGCGAGAGTTGCAAGTGGAAGGTTGCACAAGTTACACCCTGAGTTATGTGTAAATTACATGCAGACTGACAGACGACATTCTGGACGTAGTGATACTGGTAAACTGGGACTTAAAATAATGGAGTTATGAAATGTTAAGTCTTCAGTCACAAATAGAATATGTGGCAAAATAACCCAAAGAGATGGATGAGAAGCCGTCTGTTAGAGAAGGTAATCGAGATCCATTGCAGCAGCTTTCATTGTGGAGACGACAAGTGTTTGATTATCTGCTAAATGCCACGTTCAATGCTAGCGTATTTTTTTTTTTTTTTTTCGCGTTTCCATCCTGTTTCAGGATATTGCGGTCAACACCAGCATCTTTCAGCTGTATGTTGATTCCTAGGCTAGATTACGCTCATCAGCACGCCACGACTTTCTGAGCGACCGGCTCCATACTCTCATAAGTCACTTTTGCGATTCGAACCACTGCTAATTCTCGTCGCGTCACATGACGAGAGTATTCGGAGTTAGCGGAGAAAGCTGCTAACCCCTCGGCCACGGAGCCGGTGATGCTAGCGTATTGTAATGATTAAATACTAATAGCTCGTCTCATACAATGACGACAAAACACTTTCACGTTTTCATGATTCAGCAAAGACATTGGTTTTTGTCACGTAAGCAGTAATTAACAAACACACAGTGACTTGCAGGTGGCTATTAAGCTTGCAAAATATTTGATATTTTAGAAGCAGAATTACCATAAACGTAGCAGTAAATATGCATCTGTACTAAGTGTTGGTATTTCTGTACAATGGTATGAGTGCCGGTCGTTCAGAAAGCAATGACAAACTACTGTACTAAAACTTCCCCAGGAATCCCAATACAGCTAAAACGATGCTGGGGTTGATTGCTACATCCCATAAAGCACATGTGTCAAACTCAAGGCCCGCGGGCCACATCCGGCCCGCCGTACAATCATATCAGGCCCGAGAGGTCTCAACCGACGTACAAATATATTCGGCCCATGAGAGAATTTTAGGCAAGAATATTTTTTTATGGTCACGATATAAAGTGCAAATCAAATTCCCGAATTAGCAGCCTTCCGAATGATAGGCTACCTAAGAGCGTTCTCGCTTCGATCAGAATAAGCGGGGGGGGGGGGGGGGGGGTTATATAGTCAGTTACTGCTCGTTGTTATAGTTACCCAGCAACGTTGAGATGCTCGTTTTGGATTGGCACATAAATAATGAAAGTAATGTAATGCCCGAATATTACATCACCTTTTCCCGCTACAGCTAACCCGATACCAATCAAGCGTCTGTCGGTAGATCTTTTAAAATCAAAGCTAGCCTTTAAAATGGCCAATAGAAAAGTTTATTCTGAAAACAGAGCCTCTCAAAGCCACCGGGAGGCTGAATTTATATATGTTTACTGATATTGGCGGTAAACCTGTGTGTCTAATTTGTGGAGATAATGTGGCTGTGATCAAAGAATATAATATGAGACGGCACTACGAGACTAAACATCAAGACAAGTTAAATAGCCTGAATGCAGAGCAGAAGCTATAGAATACAGAAGAACTGAAGAGGTATCTAACATCACAGCAGATGTTTTTCACCAAAGCAAAATCACAAACTGATGCTGCAGTCAAAGCAAGTTTTATTGTGTCAGAGGAGATCGCTAAATTAGGCCGACCATTTACAGAAGGAGAGTTTCTGAAGCGCTGCATGATGAAAGTGTGTGACGTCCTGTGTTCAGACAAAAAGCAGATGTTTGCAAAGGTAAGCCTTAGCAGACATACGGTTGTTGATCGGGTTTGTGAGATGGCCACTGATGTGAAAATACAGCTCATCGAAAAAAGCAAAGGCTTTGTTGCATTCTCTCTTGCTGTCGATGAAAGTAATGACACGACTAACACTGCACAGCTCGACATCTTCCTCCGTGGAGTGAACTCCAGTTTGAATGTTACAGAAGAAATATTGGACATGAAATCCATGCATGGGACAACGACATGAAAAGAAATTTTTGACAACGTATGTCAAAGTTTAACCAACATGAACTTGCCTTGGGACAAACTCGTTGGATTGACAACAGATGGAGCACCGACGATGATTGGCGAAAAAAAGTGGACTAGTTGGAAGGTTCAAGATGCAGGAAAACTGTACTGGCGAATTGATAGCACATCACTGCATCATACACCAAGGATCGCTGTGTGGTAAAGTACTCAACATGGAAAATGTAATGAGCATTGTAACACAAACCGTCAACTGTATCAGATATATTATTGTTTAAAAAAGGTTTAATTTTCGGCTTATTGAATGTTTATCCTGTTCGGCCCGCAAAAGGAGTCCGTATCTTTAACACCCCCCCCCCCCCCAATACTTTACAGTAGAGGTTTGTTCTCTTTCACGTGCAATTATATACATATAAGTATATGTATAGGGTGTTGTTTTAATAACTGTGCAGTGTTTGAAAATATTGCCGGTCCAAGTTTTGTATTCACCCTCTGTAAAGTTCATGCAATATAATAGGTAAATACAAAACTTGGACCCGCAGTATTTTTAAACACTGCACGGTCATTAAAAACGCACCCTATATATGTAATGATGTATTTATTTAAGAAGCCACCCACTTTAGTAACAGCAGATGGAAGATATACTAAAGAAGTTAAATGTAGAACTGTCCAAGCTAAAAATGCACTTCACAAGTTGAATATACTGTACTCTGCAATATACTTTGTCAGTCGAAGTGAGAAAACAAAAAGGGTTCGTTAGAGCTATATCAAACGAAATTAGGGGAGGGGGGGGGGGTTGCGGCTGAGTGGTCTCGAGGTATGGTGTCCGCCTCGAGTGCTGGAGATCCCGGGTTCAAGCCCCAGTGATGACCGGGATTTTTTCTCGTGGACTTCTAGTAACAAAATTTCCTTTGGTCTCTGGGTAGTGAGATCGGACGCCCTTGTGTATTGATTTTTTTGTTAATGTTGCATATACCTTGCAGGACGTTGCAGTCAACACCAGCATTTTCAGCTGCTGTTGATGTATTAGGCAAAGTTTACGTTCAGTAGTTTGCCATTGATTTCTGAACGACCAGCTCCCATACCCTCGTAAGTTACCAGTGCGGCGCGAACGGCTGCCGATTCTCGCAGCTGCTGTTTTTACCACATGGATATAAGGGATTACGAACAATGTCGTTAACTCCTTGGCCAGGGAGACGCTTGTTGCGCACGTAAAAAATCCCTTGGCAGTTGGAAATCGAAAAAGAGTAGCCTAATGGCGCTGCCCGGGCGAAATTTCGAGTTAAAAATCTACCCAAAGTATTTCAGGATTCTCGCCGGTGCTACGGAGTTCGTGCACTGAACTGAGATTCTCCGAACTCAGGCTTGGGTTAGGAGTAGAACGGAGCACTTATGGGTTACACCCGTGTGCGGTGATGTTGATCCGTCGACTAAACTAAACTAAACATATCAAACGAATCCGCATGTACAGACGCAAATCATTGACAACTAGCATACTAGTGGAGAATTGTGTATCAGATGTGGTTTTAACGAAGAAGGACGAGAAGATCGTTGACGGATAAAACAACGGTGAAGAAATCTTGACAGAAGTGAACTCATACAGAGAACTGGGTACGCGCATCAGAAGCAGACAGTCCACATTGTTTGGCGTGTCATGAGACAAGGAAAGCTGTAGTATGTCGTCTCAACGGGACAGATGGAGGGTAAGCGAGGCAGGGCAAGACGGAAAGAAAAGGTGCTGGACTGTTTGACATCGTAAGTGTGTGTGTGGTGTGAGTGTGTGTGTGTGTGTGTCTGTGTGAGTCTGTGTGAGTGAGTGAGTGTGTGTGTGTGTGTGTGTGTGTGTGAGTGTGTGTGTGTGTGTGTCTGTGTGAGTGAGTGAGTTAGTGTGTGTGTGTGTGTGTGTGTTTGTGTGTGTCAGAAAGAGGTAAATGTAAAATTGCCTGCCCTTTGCAAGACCGTGCAGCCCATGGATATAAGGGATTACGAACAAAGTCGTTAACGCCTTGACCAGGGAGACGCTTGTTGCGCACGTAAAAAATCCCTTGGCAGCTGAAAATTTAAAAATAGTAGCCCAATGGCGCTGCCCGAGCGAAATTTCGAGTTAAAAATCTACCCAAAGTTAGCCCATGGACCGTGCTGATGTTATTAACGTCCTTAAAGATATGGCGAGAATAGAGGACTTTGACGTCAGTGAATCCACATCGCTGTCCAGGATGAAAGACTTGGGAGTAAGAATTGGCACGGCCAGACGCGAGAGGTACATCGGGAAAACGAGGTGCCTCGCCAACCAACACAGAACTGGCACTATTAGCCACCGGACGTTGATGCAAATGCTGGGGGGGGGGGAGGAGGAGGGGGGTGGAAGAGAGGATCTGAGCTCATACGGGCCTGTCCGGAGTGCAATGAAGATACCCCAACTGATAACTGAACTGAATTGAAGACGGTGCAATCACAACTTCTCTCTCTCTCTCTCTCTCTCTCTCTCTCTCTCTCTCTCTCTCTCTCTCTCTCTCTCTCTCTCTCTCTCTCTCCCCCCCCCAACTTCTTTTTTCTCCAACCCCTTTTTCCTCAGCCCCTAATGGCTGTTTTCTATTTACTAGGCAATTTAACGTGTAGCAGTTTGCTTTCTAAACTAAAAGTCAATATTTAAGTCGAACTGACCGGTGTGTGGAATGAATACACTACCCCGTCGCCAGCGCACATAAAGTTTAAGCGCAAAGCGTTCAACCTTTCGGCCCCCTGACCTCTATATATAACCGCTGAAAGCCCCTTCACAAGCAGACATGAGCACACCGAGAAGGATGTGGCTCTTTACAATGAAGGGACAAGAGTTGTAGAGTGTTAAGAATTATGCCGGACCACGAGGCATTACACAACAGAGACCAATAATTTCACATGGAGAAGCCTGGGAGTAAATATGATGAAGACACCAGTTACTGAGATATGTGCTCTGTGCTCCCACATTACCGAGCATATTATATATGTGGAATTGGACCGATAGAGAGAGAGAGAGAGAGAGAGAGAGAGAGAGAGAGAGAGAGAGAGAGAGAGAGAGAGAGAGAGAGAGAGAGAGAGAGAGAGAGAGAGAAAATCAAATCAAATCAAATCAACTTTATTAGGGTCACAAATTGGGCGCGCAGGCCCGTCTTACATTCGGCCCTTCCAATCACTCGTCTTTCGTTCATCGTGAGCATTATAGATTTACATAGGAAGAAAAATAAACATTGTGAAATGAATGTTGTAAACATAAACAAGGCTTATTACCATGTTATGAGGCCCATCTCCCACCTATCGATACATCACCCCACCCACACAACACCCCCACCTACCCACACACACGCGCACCAAGGGACACATACACACCCCCACCTACCCACACACACGCACACCAAGAGACACATACATACCCCACCAACCGACCCATCCCCCTCCCGCACATCCCCCACCCACACGCACACTGCCCTCACCTGATCCCCCAACCAAAACACACTCGCCACCCACAAACATTCCCCCACCAACCCACACATCCCACGCCCATCCACATACACATCCTAACCCACACATCCTCTCCCCACCCACACCTCAAACCACCCATCCCCCAGCCACATCTCCATCGACAACATATTCCCCACCCATGCACACAATCCCCCACCAACCCACACATGCACCCACACATCCCCAAACCATACACACACATCCCCACCAACTGACATGTCCCTACCCCCCCCCCCCCCCCCACACACACATCTCCCTAACCACCCATACATCCCAATCCACTTACACACACCCCACCACCCACACATACAACTTCCACCCACCCACACATGCCATAACCTAATCCCCCACCACACAATCCCCCACCAACACATCACATACACCCCCTACCACGCACTATTCCCAACCCACGCACCACACACACACACATATCCCTCACCAACACATCCCCACTTACACACCACACACATATCCCCCACCCAGATACCACACAATATTCCCACCCACACCCACACAGATACCCTTACCCATCCACCCCACATACCCCCACTCACACACCACAAAAATCCCCCACCCACACACATACCTCACCCACACAATATCCCCAACCAACACCTCTCCCCTCCCACACACGCATTCCCTACCCGTCCACCAACACACACTCACTCACGCATACATCCTCCACTACGCACCCACACACCCCCACCCACACACCCCCACCCACCCACCCCCAACCAAACATCTCTCGATCACAATACCCCTACCCACACACATCCCACCCCGACACATACAACTCCCTCACCCACCTACACATCCCTAAGCCACTCACACACCCCCACCCACACATTCCCCATCCACACACACATCTCCCACCTACACACCCCCACATTCTTCCCCCAACCACCACAATCCCCTACTCACCCACACATATACCCCACCCATACGCACATTCCCCGCACCCATCACACACATCCCCACACCACACACTATCCTCCACCCATACCACCACAAACATACCCTCCACCCACACATCATTCACACATCCCCCACCAACATACCGCACACATATCTCAAACCCACACACCATACACTTCTCCCCACCCGCCCTTGCATCCCCAATCCACCCAACACAATCCCCTACCCACACAACCCCGCCTCCCACACATACTTCCTCAAACCATCCACACATCTCCACCCACATAAACACACATCCCCCGCATCCGTCCCATACACATATCCTCCACCCATACACACATCCCCCACACCCATTCCAACACCCGTACTTTCACCCCCACACATCCATCCACACATCCCACCAACACCCACAAATACCACTACCCACCAAAACCCACACACCCCAACCCATCCAAACGCATACCCCCACCCACACCCCCACCCACACATATCCCCACCCACACATATCCCCACACTCACACACATCCTCCACATACACTCACACTTCCTTACATCTAGACACATACAAAATGTCTCACGTTAGTATTGAAACTAGTATGAACAAACTCCCACACTTTACTCACACACATACACTGACACTTGTCATGAGCAGTCTCATAAAAATGTTAAACATGGAGAAAAATGTGTACATAAAATGTATGTGACGTAAAAATAGTGATGCTCTCTCTCTCTCTCTCTCTCTCTCTCTCTCTCTCTCTCTCTCTCTCTCTCTCACACACACACACACACACATTCACTCTTCCGCTCATTCATTCACTCTCACGCATTCACTCTCCCGCCCATTCACTCTCACGCTCACTCATTCACTCTCACGCTCACTCATTCACTCTCCCGCTCACTCATTCACTCTCCCGCTCACTCATTCACTCTCCCGCTCACTCATTCACTCTCACGCTCACTCATTTGCTCTCACGCTCACTCGTTCTGTCTCTCATTCACACTCACTGACTCTCTCACTCAAACTACAGTAATGAACATGAGTTTATATTATGCCTGATAAAATCAAATGGTATTTAACTGATAATATGACAGCTGAGAATACACAAACATATGGATTCGCGTGTTACATAACATGCGTGTTACACGACATGCATCTGCTCAGCTCTCTCTCTCTCTCTCTCTCTCTCTCTCTCTCTCTCTCTCTCTCTCTCTCTCTCTGTATTCTTTCATATACACACACTCACACGCATGCGCGCGCTCACACACACACACACACGAAAACATCAACTCTCCCACTGTCTCACTCTCTAACACACAATCCTTCACACACACACACACACTCACTCTCTCAATCACACTCTCTCACACATACACATACACATGCACATGAACGCATGCATGCACGCACACACTCCCTCACTCACTCTCACACATACACGTACGAATGCATGCACTGACACATTCCCCCACCATTTCTGGCTCAATCACTCTCTCCACACACACGCATGCACGTGCGCACACACTCTCTCCCTCTCTCTGACACCCACTTTCTCTCTCTCTCTCTTTCTCTTTCTTTCTCTCTCTCTCTCTCTCTCTCCCTCTCTCTCTCTCTCTCTCTCTCTCTCTCTCTCTCTCTCTCTCTCTCTCGCTCCCACAAGCACACACATATATAGTGAACAATTATAGTTAAACAATTATACTGAACAATTATACCAGTAAATGAATTATGGTGGCATATAGTCGGTATGGATTAAGTATTGAAAGAGTTTTCGGTTAAATGTGTAGGGACTCATTGGAGTTTTCAGATCTGGAGGCAGATCATTCCATAAGTGAGCACCAGAATAGGCGAAACATGTTTTGTATAGGTCCAATCTAGGCTTTGAGACATGTAACAAATTTAGGCGCTTGCTGTTCATTGCATTAGATTGAATCAGCGGCAGAAGATACTCTGGGGTATTTTGAGATATAATTTTATTCACTAATTTGGCTTTGTTGAAAAGGAAGCGCTTTTGTAGTGGTAGAAGTCTTAGATGACTGTACAAATTATTACTTTCAACGTGCTTTATGCCAGAAACCAGACGAATAGCGCGGTTTTGTAGAGAACATAGTCGTTTTAAATTAGATTTAGGGCAACCATCCCAAACTGTGGAACAGTAATCGAGATGTGATTGGATATAGCATGTGTAGAATATTTTTCGTGTGCTTTCGTCCAGGAAGTGCTGAATTTTAGCAAGTTGGTAAACTTTTTGTGCTATTTTCTTGGTAAGAGCGTGAACATGAGAGCTCCAGTTCAAATGGCTGTCTATTAAAAGCCCTAGTGCTTTATGTTCAGTCACATTAACTATAGGCAACGTGCCCATGCAGAGTTCGAGCGGTGATCCAGTTATGGCTAGTGTCTGTAGTTTTTGTCTGGTCGTTATTAGCATGGATTTGGTTTTGTCGATGTTAATTTGCATGCGGTTTTCATTGCTCCATCTAGTAAGATTATCAAGTTCCTTTTGTAAAGAATTCTCTAATTCACTACGGTTTTCTTGACTAGTATATATAGTACAGTCGTCTGCAAATAGATCACAAGTTGTATTGATATATAAAGGAAGATCATTAATATAAACTGCAAAAAGCAGCGGACCTAGTATTGAGCCCTGAGGCACACCAATATTAAGCTGTGTGGGTCTTGATAGACAGTTGTTGAAGGACACGACTTGTTGCCTGTCGGATAGAAATGACGTAATTATGTTCACCATGTTAGTACTTATCTTCATTTGTTTTAGTTTTCTAATTAAAATATCGTGATCTACCATATCAAAAGCTTTTTTAAAGTCTACAAACACCGCTCCACAAATTCTACCGTTGTTGATGTTTAAGTGCCAGTTATCGGTCATTTTTGTTAGAGCACTATGGCAAGAATATTTAGGTCGAAACCCAGATTGACTGTTAATTATTAGATCATTGTTAATTAAATGGTGTAACGTTATTTTATGAATGTGTTTTTCTAGTGGTTTTGATAGCGACGATAGTAAGGAAATAGGTCTATAATTACCCAAAACGCTATTATAGATTGAGCCATTTTTAATTAGCGGAAACACTTTAGCAATTTTAAATGCAGATAGAGAGAGAGAGAGAGAGAGAGAGAGAGAGAGAGAGAGAGAGAGAGAGAGAGAGAGAGAGAGAGAGAGAGAGAGAGAGTCGATAGCAACAAGAAAACTGTCTCGTTCACAACAATATGTAAACTAAATGCTGACGATTGTTTTAGTTTAGTTAGTCATCCTCCACCCACTCAATTTACACCATCCAGAATGCTGCGGTCAGTGACCGGATCTACAGCAGAGAGGAAAGTTCAGGATTCATGGTCTACAAGCAGACGCCAGCCCCTCAACATACACTGAAAAAGAAGCTGAAATGTTTGTAAGCATTTTAGTCACCAACCACACCTGGACATCTGACAAGAGCAGCAGAACTACTGTGAAAAAACGGTGCATTCACATTTGATTGCCTCAATATAAACATCCATATCTCAGTAACCAACTGAGGGAAAATAATGAGATTTAGTATATAACCTTATCATTATGTCCATCCATCAATTTTGTGTTCTGGAGATGTTACAGCAGATTTCAAAGTTTGTTTATATCCGGTATGTACAGAAATCGGTTGGCACTTGTACCCACTCCTCGCCAGATTCTAAGTCCTCAAGTGAACATACCTGCCGAAGAATGTCCTCGGCTTGACACATCCAAGACCTTCCTCTTTTTAACTTGCTGCCCTTCACCTTCCTAATTTCACTATGCAGTTGGTGTTTTGTGTTTGCGTTAACTCTGAGGTAGGCATGTGCTCTGCAAATTTGTGTTGTCTTCAGTGGTTGTAAGATCAAAAAGGTAGCGCATTGCGCTGCAGGTTGTATCTCTTGTACATCCAAGAATATTGCGCATGGCTTCGTTATGTATCCTTTCCATCCGTTCTATCTGCTTATGGCTGAGAGTCAGGATAACCATAGCTGACTCAAAAACAGACGTGATCAGTCCTTCGTCGAAAAATGACAATACGGGATTTACCCTACTGATGACAGGTCGTTGCTACGGTAATCCTGCTCAGTACGAGAAGAACCGCAGGTTCAGACATTTGGTTCACGTTCTTGGCTGATAAGCCAATGGTGCGAGGCTACCATCTGAGGGATTATGGCTGAACGCCTCTAAGTCAGAATCCCGCCCGGATGTGCGACGATATTCTTATTCACGTGTATGGCTGATAAACCAATGGTGCGATGCTACGATCGGAGGGATTACAGAGTTTCCGGCTTGGGTCAAGACGGCAGGACGTGTTTTCTTCTAGTTTGACTAAAGACGGTTGATCGGCGGCTTGACAATCCGCCATCACAAAACTCGCAGCTGTTACAGAATCAGATTTCTGGCTCCAAATGTTTGACGCTTCGCACAAACATGGAGAGCCACGACTTCTGCCCTATGTGCCGCCTTAGGCACGAGAGGAAAGTCACACACACTCACTCAGATTGGGGATAGACATTGTCGATCTGCAAGAGACCAGACTCTCAGAATCTGGAAACATCAAGGAGAGGGATTTCACTTTCTACTGGCATGGCAAGCCGTGCGGAGAGACCAAGGAGCATGGCTTCGCTATCAGAAACAAGCTGCTTAAGTCCATCATACCATCAAGTGATGGGACTGAAAGAATACTGAAGCTCCAACTCCAGACAGAGGCAGGCCCAGTAAGTATTATAAGCGTTTACGCCCCAAAACTAATTGCAGCATCAAAATCTAAAGATAAGTTTCATGACGACTTTAACAATGTGGTCAGTGAAACAACGGAGGAGTAACACCTTTTCATCTTGGGAGATTTCAACGCCAGGGTTGGCTCCGACCACAAATCTTGGCCTGTATGACTAGGACAGTTTGGCGTTGGGAAGATCAATGACAATGGGCAACGTCTCTTGGAATTCTGCAGCCATCATAATCTGTGCGTGACCAACACCTTCTTCAACACAAAACCACAACACAAGGTGTCATTGAGGCACCCCAGATCAAAGACTTGGCACCAATTCGACCTGGTGCTCACTAAACGCAGCAATCTCCGCAATGTACGGCTGACTCGTAGCTATCATAGTGCTGATTGCGACACCAACCATTCACTCGTTTCCAGCAAGGTGTGAGACCGAACATTGTGGGATAAAACAATGAAGTCTTTCTGGTGACTGCCGATTCCATCGAAGATGAAATATATTTTTCGTGGAGGACTTTTGTGTTGGCATTCTGGCGGCGACACTATGCTGGCTGTTGGCTTGCCGAGACTACCTGTCTGTTCCACTTGTCACATTGGGCAGTGAGGAGCATTTTGTGTGATATTTACTGGCACAGGAACGGAGCATAATGGGGACGACCCGTTGCCGATGTAGGAAGTTGGAACCGCGACTACCTAACTAACTAACTAACTAACTAACTAACTAACTAACTAACTAACTAACTAACTAACTAACTAACTAATTGACTGACTGACTGACTGACTGACTGACTGACTGACTGACTGACTGACTAACTAACTAACTAACTGGCTGGCTGGCTGACTGACTGACTGACTGACTGACTGACTGACTGACTGACTGACTAACTAACTAACTAACTAACTGACTGACTGACTGACTGACTGACTGACTGACTGACTGACTAACTAACTAACTAACTGACTGACTGACTGACTGACTGACTGACTGACTGACTGACTATCTAACTAACTAACTAACTAACTGACTGACTGACTGACTGACTGACTGACTGACTGACTAACTGGCTGGCTGGCTGGCTGGCTGGCTGGCTGACTGACTGACTGACTGACTGACTGACTGACTGACTGACTAACTAACTAACTAACTGGCTGGCTGGCTGGCTGGCTGGCTGACTGACTGACTGACTGACTGACTGACTAACTAACTAACTGGCTGGCTGGCTGGCTGGCTGGCTGGCTGGCTGACTGACTGACTGACTGACTGACTGACTGACTGACTGACTAGCTAGCTGGCTGGCTGGCTGGCTGGCTGGCTGGCTGGCTGGCTGGCTGGCTGGCTGGCTGACTGACTGACTGACTGACTGACTGACTGACTGACTAACTAAGTAGCTGGCTGGCTGACTGACTATGGGTAAGATAAAGCCTAAGAAAATCTACAGAAACAGAACAGATTGAAGACCATGCATCAACATCAGCAGCACCCAAAACTAAGATAAGGTCAATAAATTCACCTAGGCCATGGCGGAGGCTCTGCCTGGCCCCACAGATGGAACTGCCACCGAGCGATGGAGTCATTTGCGCGACGCCATCCATAGCACAGCACTATCAACATTCGGCAAGAAGCAAACTAAGTCAACCGATTGGTTTGAAGCACACTCTGAAGAGATGCTCTCAGTCCTAGCGATAAAGAGACATGCATTTTCAGTGCATAAAACATCACTTCCAGAAAAAAAAAAATTGCAAGCATTGCGAACGGCCAAAAATAGAGTACAACAGACCTCTAGAAAATGTGCGAACAGTTACTGGCTACAGCTCTCTGCACAAATTCAAACTTGTGCAGATACTGGAACTATAAGAGGAATGTACGAGGGCATCAAACAAGCTGTCGACCCATCAAAAAATAAGATGACCCCTTTACGATCAACAGAGGGGGATAATCATAAAAGATCGATCGAAACAAATGGATCGCTGGGTAGAACACTACTCAGAGCTATACTCAGTGGAGAGCACTGTCGGTGAAGAAGCTCCGGAAGTCATTGATCAACAATCCACCATGCATGCCCTGGATAATGAACCTTGCTTCACAGAAATCAGTGAAGCACTAGACACTCTTAAATCCGACAAGGCACCAGGAAAAGATGATATCCCAACTGAAATTTTAAAATATTTCAAAGAAACAACCATCCCAGAACCGTATGCAATGCTTCAGCTCTGCTGGAAAGAAAAATCAGTACCACAAGATATGAGAGACGCAAACATTGTTACTATTTATAAAAACAAAGGTGACAGAAGCGACTGCAACAACTATCGTGGCATTTCCCTCCTCAGCATTACAGGCAAGATTTTCTCTCGAGTAATCCTAAAAAGATTACACATCCTTGCTGAAAGAATCTACCCGAATCACAGTGCGGATTTAGACCCAGCAGGTCCACAATCGACATGATTTTCTCACTCAGGCAACTCCAAGAGAAATGCAGAGAACAGAGGAAGCCATTATATATTGCCTTCATCGACCGCATAAAGGCATTTGGCCTCGTCAGCAGAAACGGCTTTCTTAAAGATCCTTGAGAAGATAGGATGTCTACTCATCCTGCCAAGTCTCGTGAAATCATTTTACGAAAACATACAGGAGACCATCTTATTCGATGGTTTAACATCCCAGTCATTCAGCATCATGCAGGAGGGCTGCGTGCTTGCTCCTACACTTTTTGGTATCTTCTTCTCCCTTCTCGTAAGACATGCATTTGCGATTGCCACTGAGGGCATAAACCTCCACAAAAGATCTAATGGCAAACTGTTTAACCAATCAAGACTCAGGGCAAAGACCAAAATGATGCATAAGAGAACTACTTTTTGTAGACGATGCAGCACTGGCTACTCATGCAGCAGAAGATCTGCAACGGTTCATAGATCGTTTTACAGCCGCCTGCAGAGACGTTGGGCTCACCATCAGCCTAAATAAAACACAGGTGATGGAACAAGATGCTGGTGCACCTTTATCAATCAAAATTTCTAATTACGAACTGAAGGCTGTCCATGAGTTTGCGTATTTGGGGTCGATAATATCAGATAATATTTCCTCAGAGACAGAAATCGTCAAACGCATTGGAAAGGCAGCCACAACACTTTCCAGGCTAACTAAGAGAGTTTGGGAGAACAATAGACTAACAGAGCGTACAAAAGTTCAAGTATATAAAGCATGTGTTATTAGCACACTTTTCTATGGGTCTGAATCATGGACCTTGTACTCACGACAAGAAAGAAAGTTGAATTCCTTCCACATGAGATGTTTGAGACGTATCCTGGGCGTATCGTGGAAAGACCATATAACAAACATGAGCTTGAAAGAGCAGATATTACCACAGTGCACTCCCTCCTCAAGCAGTGTCTGGGCTACCTAACTAGTATGGAGGATGAACGTATTGCCAAAGATCTAAGCGGAGAACTAGCCACTAGGAAGAGGCTGCTCGATGCTGTGGGTATTTTGCCTTCTTTGGCAACAATATTGTGATATCATGCATTGTCCATAATTGGACACGACGATCTATCTGGGGATGGAAGCACTGTATTCTCGAGCCAATCTCTAAATACATAACCATTCATCTCATTATGATAATCCCCTATTGTCTGTATGCTTTGATACGAACACGAGTCCAGCATTATGTAGTAAGCCATTATGCGTACTACCAGCATGAGCTATGAACAAACGCTGTCTTTACTACTGGGCAAAAATCGCTTTATCTTTCCATCCACTGATTGCCATTCCTTTTCACTGTGTGGTGCGCATTGATCCAAGTTTTATCAAAATACACTATGTCATAATTTTCTATGCGCATTTCCCTTATGTCACGAAGGCATTTCTTCTCATGGTTACTAAATGCAGTTGCTCGCAAATTATATCTCTACCTCCCTTGTACTTTCTAAACGTGAAGTCTAATGTCCTTATAATTTTCCACAAAGTTGGTTTGGATAGCTTTATGTCATCGTTCTTTCTCAACCACACCTAAGTTTTCTTAAAGTCACTGTGTCTTTGGTATCCATCATTTTTACAATAGCTCGCCTTAAGACATCTTTGTCAAAGCTGTCTACAATTGCCTTTCTACCTACCGTTTGCTTATTGCGTGGTGGTTTCATTCCAGATTCTTGCACCCATCGACGAAATGACCGTTTACTCAAACTCGGTGCATGCACTGTTCTACTCGGGATTTGTAATAGTATGAAACAGTTTCCTGCGATCAGCTTCTTGATAAAAAATTTGTGCACAACTTCACAGCGATGCTTTGGAGTACCAAATTTCACATTCAATCCCATTCAGCAATATTCACACATTCAGATGACAGCGATAAATGGTAATATGTATGATAATAATCATGTTTCATGAAAGCACCCACATTAATGACGACACCTCTGAAGATTCCCCGTTCCACTACTCGAGGCTCTTGTCATAAGATAATCTCGTGTATCACGAGAAACTTAACTATTGAGCGCTGATGTTTCTGTGTGAAGATGTAATAAATTTAATAATATGCACTTCATCTCTGACCCGCAAATTATTTACCGCATGTAAACAGATTTTGAAATATGCTGTACAATCTCCAGAACAAAAATGTTGTTATTGGGCGGACATAATGATAAGGTTATATGCTAAATCTCATAATTTTCCCTTAGTTGGTTACTGAGATATGGAATTTTATATTGGGGCAGGCAAAAGTAAACGGACTGTAGACAATAGCGACCTAGGTTCACATTTTTAACATATGGTTTAATGTTTAAAGGGGCCCACGTCTTTAGGTTTCCACTTATTATTGTGCTCGTTGCCACCCTGGCTAGTCCACCACCGAATGTATGTACTTAAAACCAGAAAAACGTTAAGTACGCTCACCTACATGAATTGGGCGTTAAAGCAACAAAAGTGCATGTTTGTACGCCCACTTTAGATAATGCACAAATTATAGTGAAATCGCTAAGCTACTATATATATATATATATATATATATATATATATATATATATATATATATATATATATATATATATATATATATATATATATATATATATATATATATATATATACCATTAGTCAGCAATGTCACCATCGGTTGACATCACGAGCTGTCGCATTGGGTAACGTCATAACTCTAATGACGCATCAGAAGTCACGTCATATGGCTCATAATTGTAAGTGTAAATTTGGGAGATTAAACAAAACTGCATAAGTTCCCAGGTATTTCCCAACAACCCTTGTTGTTCACGGGAATTAATGCGCATTCGTTGGCAGTGTCGTTGGCTGTGTGACGTGATAACAGATGAGGGTTGTCGGCCACGACCAATCCCCAAATTTGCTTGTTAAAGTGTCACGTTTCTAGCCTACATTCCTAAATCTCATTATCGTCATCACAAACATCATTATGAGCCTTGCCAAATGGCGTTGGCGTTTATGTGTCTCCACATATCTGATTCCTTGGTGTTCAGTATAAATTCTATTGATATTATTCCAAAATTATCTCTAGATCAGGACATCAACATCAAGATTGGTAAGGCAGCAACAACAATGAACAGGTTAACAAAAAGAGTGAGAGAACAGGACGCTTAATGCCAAAACAAAAGTCCGGGTCTATCAAGCCAGTGCCCTTAGTACTCATCTTTATGGCAATGCACTTTGTCAACTTACGACAAGAAAAACATTTAAACAGCCTTCATTTGTGGTGTCTGTGAAGAATACTTGGTATTAAATGGCAAGATAAAATCACAAATGCCGAAGTATTGGCAAGTTCGGGTTGTGTGACGATTTATTTTACGCCGTCTTCATAGATTTAGACGGATAGGACACATTAGGAGTATGGATGAGGGTAGAATACGAAACTATATATTATTTTTGGTGAATTACAGATGAGCATAAGAGTTAGTGTTCGGCCTCTATTACGGTACAAAGATGTGTGTAAGAGGGACATGATTGATACAGGCATTGCTATTGCATCTTGGGAGTAAGTCGCCACATATCGTGTTGCATGGAGGGCAAAGATTAGAAATGGAATAAATACAAAGGAGGTAATGATTGCATATTGGTCACACACAGAGCGTGTGAGATGTCAAATAGTGCGTGATGGTGGAAATGACCAAGTATTCACATGCATCCATTGTCGACGAACATTTACCTCACGAATTGGTCTGATCAGTCACATTCGCTACCGCCATATAAGTAAGTATAACTTCTTCACTACTGTCAATATGATTCACTTTCAGCTGTATTAGAATAGGAAAGAAAATATAAAGTCTTATGGAGCCAACTAGGGTTGATGTGGAAATATCTCAATATTCAAATCATTGGCTGTTTGCTGCATTAGCCTTGCGTTTTGCGAGGACGCGCTGTCTTGAAGAAAAGAAAGATATTGAGTGCGTATTATAGCTCATTTTCTGGTCACAACTCCCTTATTTCAATTCAGTGAGATGACCTGCACAGTGCTGTCTATTAACCATATTACCACAAAGCAGATAATGTTTGAATAGGTCATATTTGGGGCCATCTCATCTTCTCACGTTTAAAAATAGCCATCACTATTTCAGAGTAAATTTTGTGCCCTCGGCTTGATACGTACTGGAACTTTACTCTTCCAGCATGCTCGAAGCTTTGGACTGGGTGTCCGAATGGTAAATCTTAGTCTCGTCTACTATCACCGCAGTAGTCAACATGTTTTATGACTGACATTTTTTGGGCAATCGTCGACAGCAGTTTATCTAAATATCGACGTCTGTCCCTGTTAACGTATATAACAGGCGCGGAACCCAGTGGGCATACACTTGTCGCAGGGTCAGTCTGTTGTGTAAAATGCTTAACTGTTCTTTCACTCCGTTTTATTGCACTAGCTATCTCCTGAAATCTCATTTTTATACCATGGGCAATGATTTTCTTTACTCTTGATGCATTTCCGTCGTTGCACTCCACGTAGGTCTTCCAGATCTTGGCAGATCTTCAACTCCCTAAGACATTAACAATTTTAATTAAGAATAAAAATTCTGAAACACTAGTTCCATGCCCCTGTGTAGAAGTGTTCCTATATAGTCAGGCGCGGTAGCGAAATTGATAGCGACTGCCCCGGCAATGTCATGTGCATAGTCGAACGTGGGTTCGACGCCTGGGCTCGTCGCTTGTCAAAATGAAGGAAAAATTTGCCACCTATTCTTCCTTACTCTCGGCCTACAAAATGTGATGGTGCTATAACATCGAAGACTCGTTGCTGGAAACTGCTTCGGGACAAATTATTATTTATGATTGCCTCAATGACATCTTACATTATATCACGTCACTGGCCATTGACTTTTCCTTTCCCCTGATAATAGGGTATGCTGCACAGTGAACCATCGTGGGAGAATTCGTTGAAGAAACATGAGTAGTAAGGGATGTCCTAATCGATTAGGATGTGCAGTTTGCTTCTGCGGTCCGGACCTAATAAATCCTTCTATATGGATTATAACACCTGCAGCGAACCCCTTCAAAATCGGACCACATATAACCTAGTTTTTCACATTCACGCGTTTTTGGTACTTTACTGCTTCCTGTTTTGGTAGTGTAGAAGTCGAACTTTAATTATTAAAAGGTAAATTATATACGACATAATTTGTATTCCAGTCCATATCTATTGTGTGTGTGTGTGTTTCTGTGTGTATGTGTGTGTGTTTGTGTGTGTGTGTGTGTGTGTGTGTGTGTGTGTGTGTGCGTGCGTGCGTGCGTGTTCGCGGGTAGGCCAATGTGGGGGTTGGGGAACAGGGAATGGGTCCTTATTCCGACTATGAGCATTTGCCCACAGTGGTCAACCAAACCCAAAGCTACTGTGAGGAAGTGTGAAGTTTGATTATCATCTCGGCCCCTGACCAGACCAAGTGCAGTACTGAGAGGGCAATATAACACTTTGATCTTAGCCAAAAGACCGAAACGGTGTGAGCAAACCGTACATAATTCTTGTAAATTGAGATCCCATCGTGGCTTAAAATATTATCGAGGATGTAGAATAGCATAAAGAAATAAGCAAATTAACATATAAAATTGTCTTATTCCTATATATTCTAACAAAAATTATTAATCTATTAAAAAAAAAACTATTCAATTGAATTATCATACTTAGTGACTTTTGTAAATAATCTTTAAATATAATAGCATAATATTAATGAGAATTATTTCCCTTGTCCAGTCATTTTCAAAAATAAGTCAAGAGATGTAACTCATGAATAACAAACCTAATGATTATTGCGATATGCTCCCTTTTTTGTTAAAGAGAATACTTTATTTTTTAAAAATTTACCTTTATTGTTTTCAGTTACGTCCCACAACCCACACACTTTCACCAACCCACCCACATGCACACACATCTCAACCACCCAGGGACATACACACATCCCCACCAACCTGCCACCACACACACATCCCGCACACATCCACACACACATCCTCCACACACACAACAAAGTTGTCGGTGTGGCCGATTATATGACCAAGGGGTCGCCATGGCTCACTGTAGTAACAGAGACTGCAAGGAAAAGACTCTTCTTGAATATCAAGAAAACAGTAATAATGGTGATTGTCAGGGTCTTAAACCTGGCTCGTTATACCTAACAAATGTGAGACAAGTACAAGTACAACATGATTGGACTTGAGACACAACGACACGAAGTTCAATGGATTTATTTACAGATCACATGCAATACGATCTAGTTTGGCATGTGATGATCATTACAATACATATATGATACATCAATACACTTACAGACAACCCACAGCTTACAGTCTATCTCACAAGATGTACAAGCACTTTCGGGCACAGAACTACACAAAGCCTTCCTCTACCCACACGTCCTGTCTGGCCCGAGTACCCCAGCTGTCTGCCTGTTTCTCGCAAAGCGCTTGCCCTCTGTGGATGGACGCACGAGAACTGCGCGCGTCTTGCTTTGTCCTTGCCTGACCGCTGGCTGTCGCGTCAGCCAGCAACCTGCGGGCAGGTAACTAATACTCGCCTGACGGGCGTAACGATGTTACTGCATCCCGGTTGGAGACATTCGAGATTCTGACACGCTCCCCCGGGGCTTCTTCATGAAAGATGTCATCTTTCATGTATGCTCTATATACATACCGGGTTAATATTTTAACCATGTCAGAATCGACCTTTCTGTTGTTATATACATTGGTATAGAAATATATAAGAATACACATATTGGCATAGAAATACATAAGAAATGCAAGTTGTATTTTAAGACATGTGGTGTTCAATCTTTACCACTTGCCAAGTCTCATCCTCTCGATGGATGATCACCTTAGTTGCAATATTGACCCAGTCAGATCGGTAGCACCAGCTTTCAAAGCAACTACCTCACAACCTCTAAAAAAAAGTAATAATATGCTTTTTGAAACAAAAAACATCGGGTAAGACTGTAATACGGCTTTATATAAGCCGCATTCAACGCTCGAGTTCTGACCTCATTTGGCCAGGAGCTCTTCTGTCGGTCTACAACGTCGGTAACCCTATACCATGCCCAGTTGATGACTTCTTGGCGTGTTAACAATCTGGCAACAACATGGCTATTTATATACAACACATATTCGCATACATTTCAATTTACCGCCCTTGGTGTAATAATGTAATAACAATTAAATGAAAGGGACATAAATTCAAAAATTATCAAATTCAATATATTACAATTATTCTTCTATTTCTCAGCGTCATAGCTTGATGTTTTTCCATACTAGCGAAAAAATGTCGATAGTATGAATAAGTTAATCAAGATATGATTCTAAGATTACACTAATTGAAAAAATATTAATACACAATTCGTGTATTCGACATTGGTGATTCCTAAATATTTTAGAAGCGTCATAACTTTTTAAGGTTTTGTTTGTCGTCTGCTAATTTTGGTCTAAATTTATAAATTATCCGGAAGTACACGCGAGCAGGTGATGTTGAAAAATTCTATAACACACTTGTTCCGGTCTGATGTAGCAATTCGGAATGTACAATGTTCTGATAGTTCATGTGTTTGTTGTTTCGCTGGAAAACTTCTGGATTTCGATTGACTGCAGTGGTGTAAATGTCAAAGTTCAGATCACTCTTTCATACACGGATTTAAAATATCACTGGATATGTTCCACTCGCAGATACCACTGATAACTTGGATAATTCGCTTGAGGTAAGTTCAGAGCGAATGTGGCACTGTTCTTGTTTCGTAATATGTACAATTAATATTGTTCGCTTTCTACCACACGCTACACAATTATTCACGACACTTACTACAGTAATAATAAAATAAGAAAACTATATATAGTGGGAATGAACCCTATCACATCACATAGTAGACATACACAGCTTTCGTGAAAAAAAAAAAACAACTTCACTGATGGCTGTGTTGGTCTGAGTGTATTTAACACACTGCACTCAGACATTAGTGCTTACTGGGTCGGTCGGACAACGGGACAAGAGATCGGTAATTGTGTTGGTTCTGCCAGCGATATGTCGAACTTCAAAGCTGTAATCTTGAAGCTTAAGAGACCAGCACGCTATCATTTGGTTGGTAGGTACTCCTGAAGTAATAAATTTTAAAGGGCTATTGTCGGACTCCACAATAAAATGACGTCCCAGGAGGAATCTGGACAATTTAGTTATACCCACCACTAGAGCAAGGGCTTCCAACTGTGGTGTCGACCAAGCACGTTCTCTTGGTTTTAATTTTATAGAGACGAAGTATACAGGATGTAGAATGTTATCGTGTTCCTGTAACAGAACTGCCCCAATCGCCACGGAGCTCGCGTCTGTGCGTAATCTGAAAGGAATATGTAAATTTGGCAATTTGAGAATGGGATTGTTTAAACTAGTCTCAGAAAAATAAGATAACACTTTCTGGAATGCAAATTTTAGGCATTCATTGTTTACAATCTTTTCAGGTTGATCTTTCGTTAGTAGGTTAGTAAATTTTTCAGTCAGTTCAGCATAATCTGGTATGAACTGTCTATAATAATTTATTAGTCCTAACACACTTCTGACTTGCTTTTTCGTAGTCGGAAGTGAGAGTTTCAGTATTTTGGACACGATGTTATCGTCTGTCGTGACAAAGCCATTAGATATTTTGTACCCCAAGAAAGATATTTCCTGATAGGCTATGTCTACTTTTGTAGGCTTTACCGTCAGTCCGTGCTGTCTGATCCGTTCAAATGTCTGTTGTAATGTCTTTATGTGGTCTGTCATTGTCTTTGTGTGAACACAAATGTCGTCCATGTAACAGATAATATTTGGTATGTCCACTAGTAAAAGTCGTGTCATACGTACGAATGTCGCTGGGGCATTGACAAGCCCAAATGGAAGTTTGCACCATTCGTACAGTCCCCAAGGTGTGGCAAATGCTGTCAGATATCTGCTCTGTTCGTCTACCGTTATCTGCCAGTAACCTTTCGTCATGTCTAACTTCGTAAAGAATCTAGAGTCTGTCAGTTCCGTCAGTAGATCTTCAGAGTTGGACATTGGTTCTAGATCTAGTAGTGTTATTTTATTTAATTTCCTATAGTCGACACAGAGTCTTATCGTGTTGTCCTTTTTGCGTACCATGACCATTGGAGATGAAAAATGTGATTGGGATCGTCTAATGATGTTGTTTTTCTCTAAAGTAATGATTTCCTGATGTAAGTTTTCTTTGTAATGCACTGGAATGGTGTAAGGTCTGCATTTTATGGGTGTGTTTGAAGTGAGTGTGATGTGATGCTGTACTAATTCTGTTTGTCCTGGGTTGTTGGAGAAAATGGTGTTGTACTGTTGTATGAGATGTTTGCAGCTGTCTGTTTCTGCTTGAGTTAAGTTTGGGTTTATTTTGATTTCTTTCAAGCAGTTTGTCGTGTCTAATGCAGGCGTTGGAATTTCGTCACTATCTTCTTCATCTTCATGGTCTATTATCACTGTACAAGCTGTTGTATCGTCTTGTTCGTTTTCTCTGTTGTAGTATGGTCTTAGCATATTAATGTGGAATATTTTATGTTTGTCTTTTATTTGAATCTCATAGTCTACAGCTGAAATCTGTCTTATTACTTTAAATGGTCCTTGCCAAGACTCAGTCAATAAATGTCTGTCACTAGGTAAGAGAAGAAGTACGTCCTGTCCAGGTGTCAATGTTATTGTCCTGTTACCTTTGTCTGCATATTGTCTATATGTAGCACCAGATAGTTTCAGTGCTTCTTTTGGAATTATACAAGATTTGATGATTCTTTCACGCAATGATGTAACGTATACGTATGATGATATGGGTTTAAGTAAAGGAGTGGCTTCAGTTAACATTTGATGATAGATACTCAATGGGCCACGTGGTTTGGCACCATAGATAAGTTCAAAAGGAGAGAATCCAGTACTAGAATGTGGCACTTCGCGATAAGCAAAAAGTATTGCAGGCAAATATATGTCCCAGTTGTTGGGATGCTCTTGCGTGACTTTAGCAAGCATATGCTTTAAATCACCGTTAAACTTTTCTATGATCCCAGTTGAGTGAGGGTGATATGGAGAATTAAAACATTGTTTCACTCCTAACATTTTGGTGAAAGCTTGAGTAGATGTGGCAATGAACTGACTTCCCCTATCTGAGAGGATAGTGTCTGGAAATCCTATCCGTGAAAATATATGGAAGAAAACTTCCATTATATCATTGGCAGTTATGTTCTTTAGCGGAATCGCTTCAGGCCAGCGGCTACATAGATCAATGATGGTAATAATATATTTATTCCCTCTGGTTGTTATCTGATTAAGACGGCCCACTATGTCGACATATATTTTCTCAAAAGGTCGACTGGCTAAGTCAATAATTTGTAACTTTGCCTGTGGGTGTTTACCTTTCTTCACTAGTTTTTGGCAGATGTCACAACTTCTGCAATATTGCTTAATGTCATTGCAGAATTTGGGCCAATAAAACTGTGTTAGTAATCTTGATCTGGTCTTAGAGTATGCCATATGCCCTGCAAGAGGTATATCATGGGCAAGATGTAAGGCTTGCTTACGGTATTCACATGGCAAAACAGTTTGCTCTGTTATGCTGTCACCTCTGGTATAGTACCTGGTGAGGATGCAATTTTTCAAAGCAAAATGCCATCTTGCATTTTTGGTTACCTTTGGCTTTTGGCCGATCAGATTAAAATATTTAGACAATGAAGGGTCAGCCTTTTGGGCTGTTACAAAAGTCTCCTTCATGGTTTTAGGAGGTAGTAACACTGGGCTAAGCATTTCTATAGCCTCAGTTTGATTAATTTCCTCTTGCACTCTAGCAGTAGATCTAGTTACTGCGTTCACACATTCAATGATATCAGATGGTGATGAAACAGTTTGATCAATGATGTCATGAGATCTTAGTGCTACATTAGCTACCATACATTCATTTGGTGGTACAACATTATCAATGATGAAATGTGATGGTGATGATGTTATGTTCTCATCAATGCAAACAGATGTTATATCATGAGGCATATCATTCACCTCTGGTAAATTTCCAATGATAATATCACACACAGGGTTAGTTAATGCTGCGCATTTTACTTTCCCAGTGAGGAAAGGTGTCTGAATATATGCCCATGCTAATGGGTACTTTTCAATATTTCCAGAGAATGTTCTGCATGTTACATGCCTGCCTGTATAGTCTGTAGGCATTATGAACTTTCTCTTTAGTCCAATAAGTGAACTTCATGTGTCCCGAAGGACTGTAGCAGACTTGCCATTCACATATCCCTGGTGGATGTTTATTCTGCCGTTGGAATCTATTACCAAATTAGCTTCTTCATTGGCAATAGGAATGGAGTGGCCGCATGTCAAAATGCCATCTTCATAAAAGGTATTACAAACAGTACATTTATTTGCGTTAAACATGTCAAAAGACTGTGCTGAGTTCACAGGGTGTTTCTCTGATTGTTCTTCATCTGATGATGAACTCTCAAATAAGGCGGCATTTGCTTTCTTGGTCATTTGCCGTCCTTTACAAGCATGACGATAATGCCCGTACGCCTTACAGAGGAAACATTTACGTGCCTTTTTGAAGGATTTACGTTCCTTATCTTGGCTATTTATGATGTTCTGTAGATATGTAAGATATGCTGGGTTCTTGTCACACATCTCACCTTGGTGGTGTGAAAAGTTACAATATCTACAATGATTGTATTTCTCAGAAGTAGGCTTATATGTTTTTTGCCTATTATAGGGTTCTGATCGGGGTTTTTCATAGTTAGCCGATGCTACAAAGTTTGTATCAGTAGCTTCACTAGCAAAACAATGTTTATTGGCTGTATAGTAAGCCGAACCACGTCTCTCAATCTGATCTACATTCGTACATTCATTCTCTGGCAAAAATTTTGAAAATGCTGATGGAAGGGATGAGATGACTTTATCCCTGATGATGAGATCTTCTAATTTCTGATAATCTTTATCTATTTTAGCTGCTGAAGTCCATTTTGTAAATATGTCTCGGACTAAGCAGAGGTAGTCAGAGAACGTTTGGGTCGGTTTTGGACTCAACTTGCTGAATTGTTCTCTGTAACCTGCCTCATCTAGCATAAAATGTGCCATAATCTTTGATTTTAGATAATGGTAATCTTTCCTGAGGTCTTTGGGGATAGTCTCTATGACTTTCAGAGGCTCCCCTGACAAACTCCTCATATAAATAATATTCCATTCAGAAAGTGGGACCTGGTAGTGGTCCATTAAGGTTTCAAAATTCTGGGTGAAGGCTGCAATGCAGTCACCTGAGGTATAATTTCTCACAATACCTTGATACTTTTTGTTCTGGTTTTCTTTCTCCAGTCTTTCAGCTTTCTTAGACTCTTTGTCTATGGCAGTATCAGTTTCAAGTTGTTTAATTTTTAGTTGTAACTCAAGCTATTCTTTTTTTACTCTGAGCTGAGATTTCTGCCATCCTCAATTCATTATCTAACTCTGCTTGCTTTGTTTTTGCAGATAGTTCTAGCTCTGCCTGTTTTGTTTTTGCAGATAGTTCTAACTCTGCTTGTTTTAATGCTGTTGCTGCCTCTGACTGCTTTAAGGCTGTTTCTGCCTCTACTTGCTTGGCAGCTCTTTCCGCCGCTCTCTCTTCGCGTTCGTGCGCTTTCTCTCGAAGGTGTTCAGAATACTTAGCTTCACTCCACTTTGTTAACTCGTCCCCAGTTAACTTTAGCTTTAAACCCATCTCGATGAAGTCGTTTAATGAAGACATGATGGAAAATTTAAATGCAAATAAGTTGTCAGACACACAATTTGTTACAAGGTGTTAGTAAAGTGAAAAGTTTACAATTTTGTTCAACTTACAATTTGTGCCCAAATTTGCATCCGAAAGTATATAGAAAGAAAAATATACTCAAGTGTACTGGATGCGGTGGAGACCGGTTCACACCAGGGCTAGGAACTGTAGGGTCGCTACTTCAAAACATAAATGACCTCTACGGGCAAGGGTTTCAGATGGCACAGAAAACCTGCTTTGTTTTTGGAGGAAATAAATTAGCTTCTATCTGATGTGGTGTGTATGCTTGTCACTAAGTTTTGAATAGGGTTGTATGGCGTTGAGTGTAATTGTAGGTCGTAATGTCGTCAGTCAACAATTTTTTTTTCAAAACCACAAGTCACTTTCTTTCCGAAACTTTCTGCTTTCCACAACTAACTTCACAAAGACAATCTAAATATATCTCAACACTCTACAACATTGATGACACATCACTTACATCAAGATGACATTCAGTAAGGACATAGACATCAAGTTTACAAGATGGCGACAAGGTTACAATGGCGACAATTTTACAATGTCGACAAGGTCAAAATGGCGACAAGTTACACAATCATTGATGTTTTACACGTTTACAAGATCAAACAATATGTATGTACTTTACGTTCACATCTAGCCTCCATATTCAAACAATCTAATAATATATTTAAGGATGAGCCTTCACGTTGACATTTAAATGTACATTAAAGCTGGACAACAGTCTTCACGTTCACAAATCTAGGTTCAAATCTTAATTAAATTAAAGTCGGACGATGCCACCACGTTCACACATGTCAGGGTCTTAAACCTGGCTCGTTATACCTAACACATGTGAGACAAGTACAAGTACAACATGATTGGACTTGAGACACAACGACAAGAAGTTCAATGGATTTATTTACAGATCACATGCAATACGATCTAGTTTGGCATGTGATGATCATTACAATACATATATGATACATCAATACACTTACAGACAACCCACAGCTTACAGTCTATCTCACAAGATGTACAAGCACTCGACTTTCGGGCACAGAACTACACAAAGCCTTCCTCTACCCACACGTCCTGTCTGGTCCGAGTACCCCAGCTGTCTGTCTGTTTCTCGCAAAGCGCTTGCCCGCTGTGGATGGACGCACGAGGACTGCGTGCGTCTTGCTTTGTCCTTGCCTGACCGCTGGCTGTCTGGTCAGCCAGCAACCTGCGGGCAGGTAACTAATACTCGCCTGGCGGGCGTAACGATGTTCCTGCATCTCGGTTGGAGACATTCGAGATTCTGACAGTGATATCAAAGAAAATGATGACATCAAAATGTGACGAAATAGAAGGAAAAATCTTAACCAAGTGGATAATGTTAGATACCTAGGGGCATTTATAACATCAGATGGAAGATTTACAACAGAGATTAAGAGCAGAATAGGGCAAGCAAAAACCACATTTGAGAAAATGTAGAGTATCTTATGCAATAAGTCACTATCTCTGAATATAAGAAAGACAGTGCTGAAATGCTATGTAGGACCAGTTTCGCTGTATGGCATTGAATCTTGGAATGTAAATGATTTTATATACAACAATAATAAAGAGACAAACATCTTTCTTCGGTCATGTGATAAGAAGAGAGGCATTGGAGAACATTGTGACAACTGGAAAGATCGAGGGGAAGAGAGGCAGAGGGAGACCAAGATAAATAATGCTGGATGGATTGAGACGGTGGCATGGAGGAATATCAGCAGCAGAGTTGATCCAGAAAACCAAAAAACGAGATCTGTACAGAGCCATGAACGCCTACGCCAGCTGGCAGGGCACTTGATGATGATGATGTTTTCAATCTATATCTATAAAACAGAGTGTATGTATATATGTATGTATGTCCTTTATTTGTTCGCGAACGGTCCATCCGATTGAGATGAAATTTTCTACACTTCCTTTCATTCCAGAGCTGCCAACTGTGATATTTTTTTTAGTGTGAAATCGCCTGCTTACTCAGTATTATTTCATTTTTCATTAAAATTTATATATAGCTAAGGGACTTAACTCTAGAAAAAGTTATTTCAAGGGGCATAACTTTTAATAACATTGTTGTATAACTTATAGTCATATTGTTGTATCGTTTTCAAAGATTTATAAACTCTTTGTCTATAGTTATGTACCGGCATATGAGTTATAATAAATAATGATACAATCTTTAAGGCATTTTCAAAGTTTACATAAAAATAATGCATAATGCATAACATTGTAACTCATCTTTCTATACTTAAGAAGTTATCTAAAAGATGTTGAACAATATCATCGCATCTTTAGTGTTTTCCGCCATCATATCGACACGATTCGCTTGACAGCACTTCTCAGCGCTATCAAGCCAAGACGCCTTACACATTTCAAGCAGCCTGATACGGGGTGGAAAATGGCACGTCGTAATAGCTCAAAGAAACAAGCAGCTTCCAAGATGCATAGTGAGAAAACCGACCAGACTATCAAGAAGACGAACCTGCCTTTGGAGAGTCTGCATGCAAGCTGTAATAAAATATCTGAACCTACAGTCAATGAAACTACCAATAAGAAGAGCGACGACTACCCACAGACGAACACAAAAACTTGTGAGAGGAAGGAGGACCAAGACACCAGAATCAGAAACACTGATTCAAACACAGTCAGATGGGTGGTCAAGCGGCTAAAAATGGAGCTTACTGATCAACAAATACAGAAGCAGCTGCAGGAAGAAAATCTTCACGTCAACATTTTGAAGGCAGAGCGGATTCTTACCTACTCAGAATTAAATGAGATGCTCCACACCAGGGACTGGGCGAACCCGGGCCGGGTCAGGCAGACAGACAGACAGACAGACAGACAGACAGATAGACAGACAGACAGACAGACAGATAGATAGATAGATAGATAGATAGATAGATAGATAGATAGATAGATAGATAGATAGACAAACAGACAGGGAGGGAGGGAGGGAGGGATAGACGGAGGGAGAGACAGAGGGATGGGTCTATTAGACAGACAGACAGACAGACAGACAGACAGACAGACAGACATATATAGATAGACAAACAGACAGACAGACAGACAGACAGACAGACAGACAGACAGATAGTCGGTAACGGGAACGAGAACTTATATGACTACTTATATGAATTAAATGAGATGCTCCCCACCAGGGTCTGGGCGAAGCCGGGCAGGGTCAGCTAGTCTTATATATAAAAAAGAATCTCCGTCTGTAGGTATGTCCTTTATGCGTTCGCGAACGGCCCATCCGATTGAGATGAAATTTTCTACACGTCTTCCTTTCATTCCAGCGCAGCCAACTGTGATATTTTTTTACTGTGAAATCGGCTGCTTACTTAATATTATTTAATTTTTCATTTTACATTGTAACTTATATACAGCGAGTTGACTTAACTCTAGAAAAGTTTTTTCAAGGGGCATAACTTTTAATAACATTGCTGTATAACCTATAGTCATATTGTTGCATGGTTTTCAAAGATTTATAAACTCTTTGTCTGTAGTTATGTACCGGCATATGAGTTATAATAAATAATGATACAATCTTTAAGGCATTTTCAAAGTTTTCATAAAAATAATGCATAATGCATAACATTGTAACTCATCTTTTTATGCTTACGAAGTTATCTACAGTCATGCAGGATATTAGAAACGGTTTTCATTAGAAATAATGGATGGTGTGTGGAAGGACATTCTTTTAAGTTACTTTATTTTGTTGTATGAATTTAATGAGACGCTACCCGCCAGGAGCTGGGCGAAGCCACGCCGGGTCAGATAGATAGACAGACCCACCTTTTCGCTGCAGTTATCTACAGGCATATGCGTTATAATCCTCCTCCTCCTCCTCTCCCCTCCTCCTCCTATCCTCTTCCTCTTCTCCTCCCCCTCTCCATCCTCCTACCCCTCTTTCTCCTCCTCCTATCTCTTCCTCCTCCTTCCTCCTCCTCCTTCCTCCTCCTCCTTCCTCCTCCTCCTCCCTCCTCCTCCTCCTACCTCCTCGCCCTCCTCCCTCCTCCTAATCACTCCTCTTCCTTCCTCCTCCCTTATCCTCCTCTCTCCTAATCCTCCCTCCTCCTCCTCCTACGTCCTCTCCCTCATCCCTCCTCCTCCTCCCTTCTCCCATTTTCTCCCTCCTCCTCCTGTTACCTCCTCCTCCTCCCCTTACTCCTCCCTCCTCCTCCCTCTCCTCCTCCCTCCTCATCGCTCCTCCTCCCTTCTCCTCCTCCCTCTACCTCCTCTCTCCTCCTCCATCCTCCTCCTCCCTCTACCTCCTCCCTCTTCCTCCTCCTCCCTCCACCTCCTCCCTTCATATCCCTCCTCCTCCTCCCTCTTCCTCCTCCCTCCTCTTCCTCCCTCCTCCTCCTCCCCTATTTCTCCTCCCTCCTCCTCCCTCCGCCTCCTCCCTCCTCCTCCTCTCTCCTCCTCCCTCCTCCTCCATCTCCCTCATTTTCCCTCTCCTCCTCAATCCTCCTCCTCCCCTCCTCCTCCTGCGTTCTTCTCCTCCCTCATCCTCCCTCCTCCTCCCTCCTCCCTCTTCCTCCTCCCTCCTCCTCCTCCCTACTCCTCCTCCCTACTCCTCCTCCCTACTCCTCCCTCCCCTCTTCTTCCTTCCTCCCTCCTCCTCCCTCTTCCTCCTCCTCCCTCCCCCTCCTCCTTGCTCTCCTCCTCCTCCTCCTCCTAATCACTCATCCTCCCTCCTCCTCCTCCCTACTCCTCCCTTCTCCTCCTCTCTTCTTCCTCCTCCTCCCTCCTCTCTTCTTCCTCCTCCTCCCTCCTCTATCCTTCCTCCCTCATCCTCCCTCCTCCTCCCTCTTCCTCCCTCCTCCTCCCTCCTCCTCCCTTCTCCCCCTCCTCCTCCCTTATAACTCCTCCTCCTCCCTCCTCCTCCTCTCTCCTCCTCCTCCCTCTACCTCCTCCCTCCTCCTCCCTCCTCCTCCTCTTAATTCCTCCTCCTCCCTCCTATTCCTCCCTACTCCTACTCCTCCCTCCTCTTCCCTCCTCCTCCTCTTTCCACCTATCTCTTCTTCCCTCCTCCTCCTCCCCCCTCCTCCCTCCTCCACCTCCCTCTTCCTCCTCTCAGCTCCTACTCCTCCTTTTTCTTCTTCTGCTGCTGCTGCCGCCGCCGCTCCATTTACCCAAGTTAATTGTTGGGGAAGATGTAAAGACCTTTCAAGTGCTCTTTCTAATGCTTTTTGTAAGTTGGTCTTCGTTTATCTAGGTTGTTCTAACTGCAACCAATAAATGATTAGACAGACAGACAGACAGACAGACAGACAGACAGACAGTCGGGAACGGGAACTTATATGACTACTTATATGAATTAAATGAGATGCTCCCCATCAGAGGCTGGGCGAAGCCGGGCCGGGTCAGGCAGACAGACAGACAGATAGACAGACAGACAGACAGACAGACAGACAGACAGATAGATAGATAGTCGGTAACGGGAACGAGAACTTATATGACTACATATATGAATTAAATGAGATGCTCCCCACCAGGCCCTGGGCGAAGCCGGGCCGGTCAGCTAGTTGAAAATAAAAGATAGCGGTGATTAGTGATCTGTAGAGAGTCGTAGTGGCTTATTGACTATCACCATATGGATACAAAATAAAACCTCAAGATAGTAAAGATGGTCGCAGGGCAAAAGGAGTCGCAGTGTGGTTGTAAGGTGGAGTCTGGTGGTAAAGTTGCTAGCGAGGAGGTCGCCATGGCCGAATGTATGACTAAAGGGTCGCCGTGACTGAATGTATGGTGAAATGTTCGGCGTGGCTGACTGTATGACCGAGTGGTCGCCGTGGCTGAATGTATGACAAAGTGGTCGGCTTGGCTGAGTGTATGACTAGGTGTTCGGCGTCACTGAATGTATGACCAAGAGGTCGCCGTGGCTGAATGTATGACTGAGTGGTCGCCGTGGTAGAATTATGACCAAGCGGTCGTAGTGACCGAATGTATGATCCAGTGGTCGGCGTGGCTGAATGTATGATCAAGTGGTCAAAGGTGTGTCCTGATATCTGTGTGGTCGCCGTGGCTGTGCTGAGAAATGGGTGGTCGAGGAGTAAATTATCAAGTTGTGAAAGTAAAGAGGGCGGAACGGGATAGGAGGTCCACTATCAACAATTTCGATGCATAACTGCGAACCCGATCGTCAGAAGGCCTTGAAGTTTCCCACTATATATCTAATGACAAGTGGTCGACTGTGAATTGTGAGTTAGTTATTACTGTCTGCCGTGGATGGGACTTAAACAATATTATCATACCACTGGCGATGTGTGATAGGGATAGAAGACTCGTCCTCTGGCTGTGTGATGATGTACAGCCAGTCACATTGTCACATGTCTAAGGGATACATCCAGGATACGTGATTAATGGCTACGACCGGCCCACAGTGGGCGCTGCTTCCGGTCACACGCATAAAGATACATCCGGAACACGTGGGTAATAGTTACATCCGGCCAAAAATGTGCTGTAGCTGATCACATATGTAAGGAATACATCCAGTATACGTGCTAACTGGCTAAAGCCGGTCAAAGATGGCAGTGAATTTCGGTCACATGCATACCGATACATCTGGAGACGTAGGTAACGGTTATATTTAGTCAAAGATGGCTCTACATACGGTCACGTGCTTAAGTGGTTCATCCGAGACACGTGGTTGATTGTGGTACTACAGAAAATGGGTGTTCTGTCGATTGTCGAACCAGGGAGCCTAACTCACGATGATCACCATGTATGGGAGTGATTTCACTACCTCGTCAACAGAGCATCGTAAGTGTAACATAGTCTTCATTCTCTATCTTGTCTATATCCGTTAGTGTGGTCCACTGAGTAACACCAAAGGACCTCCCGACATCAATACAACATAGTCAGTTTCGACTGTAGGATACACAACTATAACCAATGCATCACAGTATCCGACTAAAGTCGTCTCGTAGACATAGCGGAAAGATGTGATCACCGATGCAAGGCTGGGGGAATGCGTACCTTTTACTTAACAGCTAGCACGTGTTGCCAGATGTATAATATTACACACGAACACAACAAGCTGTCGCGACTTAGGCGTCTCGTATAACATGACATGTCACGAGCTGTCTTGACCACCGAAGTTAGCACGACTCAGATCAGACATTTACACTGTCATTATCTCTGTGTGTGTCCATAAGGTCTTTGCATTATCTCCCAAGAACACATTTCCATTGCCAATAAATGTTTTTCAATGAGGCTTTTCATTGCTCTATATCACATCCAGACAAAAGTACGGGATCTATGTATCACTTCAACATTCAATTAAGAAAGTATGTAAGCCAAATTATTAAAAATGTTTGCCAAATACAGAAATATATCGATCAATCTAGTAACCAGTAGGAAAATGTGTTAGCCGAATTAAGAACAAATGATGGTCAAACTAAGAAACATGTCTACCAAATTTATTTTAAAAAAGTAGGAAAATACGTTAACCAAAGTTATAAAAACTGTTAGCCAAATACATAAATATGCCGACCAAACTTATAACTATCTCCGCCAAACTTATGAAAAGTAGGAAAATGTGTTAGCCGAATGGGAAACATAAATATGCCGACCAAACTTATAAATATCTCCGCCAAACTTATGAAAAGTAGGAAAATGTGTTAGCCGAATGGGAAAAATGTTGGCCAAATACAGAAATATCTCGACCAAACTTAGAAAAAGTAGTAAAATTTGTTAGCCAAATGTGGAAAACATTGGCCAAACATATAAATATCTTAACCAAATTTATAACCAAGAAAAAAAAAAAAAAAAAAAAAAAAGGAAAATTTGTTAGCCAATGGGAAAAATGTCCTCCAAACTTATAAATATCTAGGCCAAAATTATGAAAAGTAGGAAAAAAGTAGGGTAACAAATATTGGCCAAATAAAGAAATATTTCAACCAAATGTTGACCAAACCTGCAAATATCATTTCAATATTATTTATTTCAATAATAAAAAAAAACATATATATATATTTCAATAATAAAAATTCACAAAAATTAAAAATTACGAGCGTAAGTGAATTAGTAAGTCACAAATGGCTGTAGAAAAATAACTAAATGTGATAACAACTTGAAACCAGTTTATGTTTATACATACATTGTCCCTTTATTTCTCAACATAATTTCCATCAACATTGATGCGCCAATCCCATCGTTTTATCAGTCCTCCCAAACCGGTTGCATAGAACTGCGTGCTCTGTTTTGTAAACCACGTTTTCACGTCACATTCAACTTTGGCGTCATTCGCGAAATATCTCCTGCCAAGGTGGTTTGTCAGTGTTTATACCGACAAATGTTTGACCCGTAAAACGGTGCATAGCTGGGTAGAGAAAGTTACGCGGGTGAGTCAATAAGTAAATCACAAAGTTCTATGGGATGACCGGTAAATGAAAACAAAGCACCGAGTTCTATGCAGCCGGTTTGAGAGGACTTGTAAAACGATGGGATAAGTGCATCTATGTTGGTGGCAATTATATTGTAAAATAAAGGGACAATGTTTGTATAAAAAAGAAACTGGTTTAAAGTTGTTATCATGTGTAGTTATATTTCTACGGCTATTTGTGACTGACTTATTAACTTACCCTCGTAAATGTCTACATGTTACATTCAAATTGGAATCAATAAAGAGAAATTTAATTTTTAATTTTTGTGAATATTTATTATTGAAATTTATTTTCCATCCAACGATAATGACTTATTGCATAAAAAATTTTCATTTTCTGAAATACAGCTGTTGTTTGCATAGGGGACAGACAATTATCTCCAGTACGTAGAGAAATTTGCACAGTCAGCAGAAAAACCGGCTGTACTGGAATCAAAGAGAATGTTAGTGTTAAGCGGCATGAACCGTTGAAAGTCAGTTAGAAACTGTGGCAGATGCTATTCAAGGGATCAATAAGATAGATGTGGATTTAAGAAAGACCGACTTCATAACAGAAAAATATTTCTTACTGTGCCATATCTATTTCTTAATTTGGCTGACATATTTTTCTAATTTTTATAAGTTTGGTTGAAATATTTTTTATGCGGCTTATATTTTTCACATGTGGTTAACAAAGTTTCGTACTTTTCATAAGTTTGGACGAAATATTTATAAGTTTGGTAAACATTTTAGTTGAAACTGGCCAATATTTTTTTTTCACATTTGGTTAACAATGTTTCCTACTTTTCATAAGTTTGGATGAGGTATGCTTTTACTTGACCAATATTTTTTCACATTTGGATAACAAAATGCTCTAATTTTCATAAGTGTGGACGAGATATTTATAAGTTTGATCAATATTTCTAACCTTTGGGTAACAAATTGTCCTACTTTTCATAAGTTTGGATGCGATATTTCTTTACTTGAACAATATATTTTCACCTTTGGTTAACAAAATTTTTTACTTGTCATAAGTTTGGCTGCGAAATGTCTTTACGTGGCAAATATTTTTACTATTTGGGTAAAAAATTTTCCTACTTTTTACAAGTTTGGACGCAATATTTCTTTACTTGGGAAATATTTTTCACATTTGGTTTACACAGTTTCCTACTTTTCATAAGTTTGGACGAAATATTTATAAATTTGGTTGAAATATGTTTTGACAAGGCCAATATTTTCTCCATTTGGTTAACAAATTTTCCTACTTTTCATAAGGTTGACTGCAATATGTTTTTAACTGACCAATATTTTTCACATTTGGTTACCAAACTTTCCTACTTTTCATAAGTTTGAATGCGATATTTCTTTACTTGAACAATATTTTTTATCGTTGGTTAACACACTTTCATATTTTTAATAAGGTTGGCTACGATATTTCTTTATTTGCACAAAAGTTTGTCACCTGTGGTTCACAAAATTTCCTACTTTTTATAAGTTTGGACGAGATATTTATGAGTTTACTCAATATTTTTCCCATTTGGGTAACACATTTTCCTACGTTTCGTAAGTTTCAATGCGACATTTCTTTACTTTAACAATATCTTGTCACCTTTAGTTAACAATATATCATATTTTTCATAAGTTTGGCCAACATTTTTCACATTTGGTTAACAAAGTTTCCTACTTTTTATCAATTTAGCCGAGATATTTGCAAGTTGTTTTCTACGTTTGGTTGAAATATTTCTTTATTTGGCCAATATTGTACTCTTTGGTTAACAATGTTTCCTACTTTTAATAAGTTTGGCAGAGATATTCATAACTTAGGCTAATACTTTTTCCCATTCGGCTAACAAATTTTCCTACTTTTTATAAGATCGGTTGAGATATTTATAAATTTGACCAACATTGTCTTCCCATTTGGCTAACAAATTTTACTAATTGGTTGACTTATTTCTGTATTTGGCTAAAAGTTTTATTATTATGGTTAACGTATTTTCCTACCTATAAAAAAATGAATTTGGTCGACATGTTTCTTAGTTTGACCATCATATTTTCTTAATTCGGCTAACAAATTTCCTACTGTTTGATCGATGTATTTCTGAAGTTGGCCAACATTTTTTAAAAATAATTTAGCTAATATATTTTCTTTATTGAATGTTGAAGTGATACACAGAAACTGTACTTTTGTCTGGATATGATACGGGGCAGTGAGCAGCCTAATTGAAAAACATACAAAGTTAGTGGAAATGTGTTTCTGGTTAAAGATGCAAAGACCCGTATGGACAAACAGAAAGACTGATTTGAGCCATACTAACTTCGGTGGTCAGGACAGCTCGTGAAATGTCATGTTACGTGAGACACCTAAGTCGCCACAGCTTGATGTGTTCGTGTGTAATATTAAACATCTGATAACGCGTTCTAGCTGTTAAGTAAAAGGTATGCATCCCCAGCCTTGCATCGGTGGTCACATCTCTCCTCTATGTCTACGAGACCGCTTTAGTCGGACACTGTAATGCATTGGTTATAGTTGTGTATACTACAGTCGAAACTGCCTAATGTTGTATTGATGTCGGGATGTCCTTTGGTGTTACTCGGTGGACCACCCTAAGAATATAGACACGAGAGTGAAGGGAGTCCATTTTCACTTCTGATGCTCTATTTACGAGGTAGTGGAATCACTCCCATACATGGTGGTCTTCGTTCTTTAGATCCCCTAGTTCGACAACCAACAGGACACCAATTTTCTCTAGTACCCTATTAACCACGTGTCTCGAATGTACCACTTAAGCATGTGACCGGATGTAGAGCCATCTTTGACCAGATGTAACCATTACAAACGTCTCCGGATGTATCTTTATGCATATGACCGCATGCACCGCCATCTTTTACCAGCTTTAGCCAGTGAGCACGTGTACTGGTTGTACCCCTTACATATGTAATCGGCTGCAACGCCATATTTGACCGGATGTAACTATTACCCACATGTTCCGGGTGTATTCTTTTGCATGTGACCGGAAGCAGCTCCCCCACTTGGGCTTGTCGTAGTCATTAATCACATTGGACATGTGACAATGTGACTGGCTGTACACCATCACACAGCCAGTGGACGAGACTTGTATCCCTAACACACATCGCTAGTGGTATGATGATAGTGTTTAAGTCCAGTCTCTACAGACAGTAATAACCGCCATAACACACACACACACACACACACACACACACACACACACACACACACACTCTAATGTTTTGCATATCCTTTACAGGACATCGCTGTCAACATCAGCATATTTCAGCTGTATGTTGATTTCTTGTCAAGATTACGCTCAGTAGTTTGCCATCGCTTTCTGAGCGGCCGGCTCATTATCCCGCAAGTCACTAGCGCGGGTCGAACCGCTTCCAAGTCTCGCCTCGCTGCGAGACCCTGCGTGGATAAACGGGATTACAGAGAAATTGGTGTAACCCCTCAGCCAGAGAGACCGGCATATATATATATATATATATATATATATATATATATATATATATATATATATATATATGTGTGTGTGTGTGTGTGTGTGTGTGTGTGTGTGTGTGTCTAATATACCACTTGTTATTAGATATACATTGAGAAACCTCATGGCTTCTGACGATCGGGTTCGCGGTTGTGCATCGAATTTGTTGATATTCGACCTCCTATCCCGTGCCGACTTCTTTACATTTTTACAACTTGATACTTTACTCCTCGACTACCCAGATCTCAGCATATCTATGGCGACCACACAGACATCAGCACACACCTTCGACCACTTGATCAAACATTTGGTCACAGCGACCCCTTGATCATACATTCGGCCACGGCGATCCCCTGGTCATACATTCAACCACGGCGACCTCCTTGCTAGCCAATTTACCACCCAACTCCACCCTACAATCACTCCGCGACTCATTCCGCTCTGTGATCATGTCTACTATTTTAAGGTTTTCATTTGTACCCGTATGGTGATATTGAATAAGCCAATACGGCTCTATACAGATCACTAATAACCGCTATCTTTTATTTTCAAGTAAAAAAAAAATAAAGATAAATTTAAAAAATAGAATATACCCTTTAACATAAAGGGAGGTTATCGCAATAATCTAGTCGATTTTCTATTCATAAGTTACATACCTTGACCTAATTTTGAAAATGACTGGACATACATAGGACTGGAAATAAATTACATTAATATTATGTTAGTATAATTTAAAGATTATTTACAAAAGTCTTTAAGTATGGCAATTCAATTTAATATTTTTTAAATTAGATTAATAATTTATATTAGAATATGTAGGAATAAGACAATTTTATGTGTTAATTAGCTTATTTCTTTATGCTGTTTTACATCCTCGATAATACGTTGAACCAAGATGGGATCTCAGTTTATTTTATGAGATTTTAACAAGAATTGTATCTGATGTACTCACACCGTTTTGGTCTTTTGGCTAAGCTCAAAGTGTTGTATTGCCCTCTCAGTACTGCACATGATCTGGTCAGGGGCCGAGATGATCATCAAACTTAACACCTCCTCACAGTAGCTTTGGATCTGTGGACCACTATGGGCTAATGCTTGTAGTCGGAATAAAGACCCATTCCCCTGCGCCCCACCTCCTACGTCGGCCTACCCGCACACACACACACACACACACACACACACACACACACACACACACACACACACACACACACACACACACACACACACACACACAATAGACATGGATCGGAATAAAAATTATTTTGTATATAATTTACCTGTTAATAATTAAAGTTTGACTTTTAAACTCCCAAAACCGGAAATTGTTAAGTACCAAAAACTCGCGAAATGTGAAATGAATAAAAAAAAACTAGGTCACATATGTTCCGTATTTTAGGGGGTACTCTGGGGAAGTTATAATCCATATAGAAGGATTTACTAGGTCAGGGCCGCATAATCCTAATCCATTAGGACTTCCCTTACTACTTACATGTTCACAACAAATATGAGAAGCTTTGAATGCGCATAATCTCAGCTTTCTCTTGTTATCCTTTCAAAGTTTGGGTAAAAACATATGACCATATTCCCCTGTAACATCTATTTTGGTGTTATCCTTTTCTTTGATATAACTATTGATGCTGTTTCCTTCATAATCAAGATAGTCATAAAGTCATGAAAATTCACAGGTCAGCTAAATAATTGCTTGGCTTCGCACACACCGCTCCTGGACTCATTATCATCACCATAATGTGCCATGCCGATAAGCGTGGGCGGTCATGTTTCGCCACCTCACATGATCACTAAAGTCGTAGATCAGCTCTATGTTCTTGTCTCCACCACACAAAACTTCTCCTGAACTACATAATGACAATTAATGTGTGGTGAGAGAAACAGCCGCCCTAGAAACAACCTATTTTTATTCCATGACACAATGAACGTCTGAGGGCGTAAATGACATCAACCTGGCGTTGCCAGTGTGGCTTGCATATGACAGATAATTTATAAACATTTCAAGTGTGCGTCGCACCTGACTTTGACATGTCTTTTCGGTTGTCTGGTAACCGGGATAGTATCTTCAATGACGACATTAAACATTTGGGTATGCCAGTTGTATTAAAGAATGAACACTAAAACACTGCTACTGAGTGAGTGCGTGGCGCGACACTGTGAGCTGTGATTTTCGTGTGAAATGCTTTTTAATTTGCCCGAGGTTTTTTGGAACGTGACTGCATGTTCGGAGCGATGGCGGAAGGCTATGTCCCAGAATTGACCGGGTTTTGCCTTATGCAGAAATGCGTGGCTGCTGGGCTTCTGGTTGACTGCCACTACCGTCGACGATGAACTGTATTTCGTGGACTGTATGGGTGAACATCTAGGAAACATCCAGATGGTAAAATGACTGCTGATTCCATCAGAAATGAACTGGATGTTTTGTGGGGGACTATTGTGTTGACATTCTGGCGGCGGCATTATGCACAGAGATCTGTGCGGGCTGTTGTTTGTCGAGACTCCTGTCTTTTCCACTTTTCACATTGGGCAGTGGGGAGCATTTTGTGTGATATTCACTGGCACAGGAACGGAGCATAATGGGAACGACCCGTTGCTGTGAAGTTGGAACTGCGACTAACTAACTAACTAACTAACTAACTAACTAACTAACTAACTAACTAACTAACTAACTAACTAACTAACTAACTAACTAACTAACACTAAATATTCAGATGCTCGTCTTTCTGTAATTATGTTACTGCAAAAACGTCGTGCAAAACGGCTATATCAACAAAGTCTCTTGGATTACATAAACCTGCTCGGTTTCCTCCTGGGCAATGAGTGAGAGTTTGCTGACAATCAGATCCCTAAAACATGTGAAGGATACATTACCAACCCAGGTCTTCTTCCAGCCAGTCCGCCTGCATTATGCTGAATCATGACCTGTGTATTTGGATATGACGTGGATCAATGCGCACCACACAAGTGAAAAGGAATGGCAATCAGTGGATTGAAAGATAAAGCGATATGTGCCCAGTAGTAAAGGACAGCGTTTGGTCACAGCCTATGTTGGTAGTACTCATAATGGCTTACTACAGAATGCTGGACTCGTGTTCGTATCAATGCATACAGACGATTGGGATTATCATAATGAGATGAATGGTAATGCATTTAGAGATTGGCTCGAGAATACAGTACTCCCACCCCTTGATAGACCGTCTTGTCTAATCATGAACAATGCATCATATCATAAGATTGTTGCCTAAGAAGTAAAATACCTACGGCATCGAGCACAAAGGAAGCAATAAAGATATGGCTCCGAAGGGAAACTATACCATTTCCAGAAACACATTTCAGGCTACAGTTGTTGTCCCTTGTAAAACAGGCGTAAAAAAGCAAGAAATATCAAATCGACAAGTTGATAGAAGAGCATGACCATAGGTGCTTGAGACTTCCGCCGTATCATTCTAATTTAAGCCCTATAGAACTTGTGTGGGCTAAAATTAAAGGAGAGGTGGCAGCTGACAACACTAAATTCAAATTGTCTGACGTCAAGATACTAACCCAGTCCGCGCTATTAAATATTGATAAAAGTTACTGGAAAAGATGTGAGGACCATGTGTTGAAAGAAGAAGAAGACTATTGGAGAAAGGATGGATTGAATTTTATGCAACCGAGAGCAGTGATCAACCTACTGGAATCGTCCGACACAGATTAAGGTCTGGGCAGATCGCAGACCTTAATCCACGTGCACACTTACTGGGATATTTTCAATTCAGACGAATTGCAGGCGCTAAACATTACAGCATCAGCATAATGCCACTGGCAACAGTTTGTATTCCGCAGTGATGAATTTTCAATTACACAAGCCCTCAGCTGTGACAAACAACTGGTACTGAAAAAAATAATAACACTAAACGCATGGAATACCAACAGAAGAGTAATATTGCGGTGGAAACTGACATAGTGTGGCATTCCAAGAAACGTGAGAACAAACACGTTGTCAAATGAAGGAACAACACGCGAACATACGAATCAATCTATAAACTTCAATGAAAAGAGGGCCTACAGCTTGGCCGCTAAGAAGGAAGCCCACTACAGAGACATTCACAGCCATAATCGTCGTGCAAAACAGGTAATAATCATGTTCCGTCTCTGAACAGTAAACGCGGGTCATTCTGTGATGCACCAGAGATACCCCAGTAGTGTGTATGCGTTACATCATTGGTCTACAGACTGCTGCTGGCAGGCTCAAGGTGGTGCAGGCAAAGGCATACTTCAGAGTAGCTGCAAACACAGATCACCCGGTGCACGAGGCGTTGGATGCCTTTAAGGGTCAGCGACTGATAAGAAGGAAATCATGGATGGCTCAGGCGGAGGATACGATCAGACAGGTGTGCCTCTTGGAGAACATTAGGCGGGGAGCGGAGTGGGTCAGTGTCGGATATGTAGAGATTGATGGCTCAACCCCAAAGAGAGAAAGGATACAAGATACAGGATTTCCCAATGTGATCCTGCCAGTTTAATTAATTTAGCTGTGCTGACTCAATTGTTTGAGACCAGAAATAGAGTTTTAGAGAACCAAGGAATACTTTCAGGAAATAACTGAAAAAGTTTTTACTGAGTATCCATAATATCCCTTTTAGTGGTTCCTTGTCTCTCCTCTAGCAACTAAATAATTCTATCTAAGAGTAGTTTAAATTAAAACAATTTGGCGTTGACAAGTAAATATTACACGCATAAGAGGAAATGGCTTCCTTATTTTTCCATCATTTATTAAATATATATTGATCAATAAACAGAAATGTTTGAAATAATTAATTACAAATGCATCAGTTATATCCATGAAAAATCAGAAATCATGTACATCCAGATTTGTACACATAGTTTCCACAGCGACTCCCCTCCTCACATAGCATTGAGATTACAGGTAAATTAGTCGTAACTTTTCCTACAGATATTCTGTGGTAGAAATCTGAAAAAGATAGTTTTC
>OY992881.1:69757728-69775228 GCA_963921405.1 Cepaea hortensis
TGAAATACAAGAAAACTATTTGTTTGTCCATGTGCTCATGTCAAAAATAAATCTACTGACTAATGTGCTCATATAATTACAAACTCTTTACTATTACATATTACACTAATTTCTCTATCAGTGTTGGCACATGTAAACTAGTTTTATTCTTACCAGTGAGGGCACATGGAACGTAGTGTCCTTACCACTGCACTAAGGATTCTGAGCTTTCTTAAACCTTAAGTTACTCACCACTATAAATCACTGCTGATTTACCTATTTAAGAAATAAATGTACAACTTGGACTAATGTTTATAATTAAATCAGTTGTTTACTTGGGAGAAAAATAAAACTCACTATGGTTATTCTTAATGGACAGTTTACCCATAGGCTATGAGAACTGAATATATTATTTAGTTCGTACTAAATTAATTTCTTAAGAACTTACCACATGGTTTTACAATACTGACTTACCACTCCTCTTCTGGGAAACAGACTCACAAACTAATCTAAGATTTAAAATAAATATTCTACTTACCTTCATCCGAATAGGATGGCTTCCAACACTTCGGCGACAGGTTTCAGAATCTGGATGCGATGTTGTAAGCTGATGTTTCCTATCTTCATGTAAAATACTTATATTTAAATATTATGTTTAGGCAAATTTCATCTCTCTGTCCGCTATCTCAGATCTTCTCCTTGCCGTGTGCTGAGTTGGTTAACAAACAGACAGTTTCATTGCCTGTGTGCGGTATTTATTTAGTTCAGTTGTGTTCTGGTGGTGACGTCACAATGAGTCGATGAAAATGTAGGATTTATCGCAGCGGGGAACAAACTAGCCCTGATGCGGCGTCAAACTTTAATTGTCGACGGGAAATATTTACAGCACGTTAAGCTTGTGAAAATAAAATATATCACAGTCAGAGTGCCAGCGGAACAGTCAGGCTTGTGCAGAGTTATAATCACACTGAGCCGGGAGTGCAGGGAGTGGCCTCGGAAGTGGTAATCCAGCAACCAATTCAGGATAATGCTCGCTCAGGTGATATGATTATCTACACAGATGGATCGGTGTTGAGAGGTAGGAGAAGTGCCTATAGGTTCTTAGCAAAAGCTACTGGTCGACGTTTGGTGCAGGAGAGCCTGACATATGATACCACAACATCTAGCTTAAGAATGGAGGTGGAGGCGGTCAGTGCAGCTTTCCGCTGGATGGAGAATACGATATAGACACACACACACACACACATCGTGATTGTTTCTGACTCAGAAAGCATGCTAAGGAATTTGAGGACAGGCAAGCTTCGTGAAGAGTGGCTTGCTTCACTTCGGAAGACACGGGTGACAAGCATCACTTGGATCTTTTCTCCGGAGCATGCCGGTGAGCTAGGAAATGAACAGATGGACAGATTGGCTGGCTCTTCAAAACTTGGTGGAGTATTAATGCATGACAAGGCAGACGTGGTTGCGGCCTTGTGGGAGCACGTGTACACCTCGGAGGAGCAAATGGACCATCATGGTCTGGCAAGAATGAGACAGCGAGGAGTGACGAGGGGATCTGGCCGACGCCCGACGCTCAGAGGAAAGGCGAGACGGACATATAATCAGATTGCTACTGGTACTATTAGTGTTGGAACTCTTCGCTGGCTGCTGAGGATAGGGATGGAGCGCTCATGGGAATGCTCCTAATGCTGTGATGTCGGTTCCTAAATCAATCAGTCAATCAATCATGAACAGTAAACAGCAGAGTAGACAATCTTTCACGAAGACTCAAAGCGGGTCTGTCACCAATGTGAACGTGTGAACAAACAATACAGACAGCTGAACAGATCCTTAAAAATTGACATATGATAACTAAATTGCGGTATCTGCAGACACAGATCACCCGTTGCATGAGGCGCTGGACGTAGTTAAGGGTCAGAGACTGATAAGAGGGAAATCATGGATGGCTCAGGCGGAGGATACGATCAGATAGGTGTGCATCTTGGAGAACATTAGGCGAGGAGCGAAGTGGGTCAGAGTGCGAGCTGAGCAGTCAGACTTGTGCAGAGTTATAATCACATTGACCAGGGAGTGCAGGGAGTGGCCAGCAGGGGCAACGGAAGTGGAAATCCAGCAACTAATTCAGGATAATGCTCGCCCGGGTGATGTGATTATCTACACAGATGGTTCGGTGTTGAGAGGTAGGAGAAGTGTCTGGGGATTCTTAGCAAAAGCTAATTGTTGACGTTTGGTGCAGGAGAGCCTGGCGTATGGTACCACAACATCTAGCTTAAGAATGGAGGTGGAGGCGGTCAGTGCAGCTTTCCACTGGATGGAGAACACGATACATACACACATCGTGATTATAACTGACTCAGAAAGCATGCTAAGGAGGGTGAGGACAGGTAGGCTTCGTGCAAAGTGGCTTGCTTCGTTTCGGAGGTCACGGGTGGCAAGCATCATCTGGATCTTTTCTCCGGGGCATGCCGGTGTGCTGGGGAATGAACAGGCGGACAGGTTGGCTGGCTCGGCAAAACTTGGTGGAGTGTTGATGCATGACAAGGCAGACGTGGTTGCGGTCTTGTGGGAGCACGTGTACACCCCGGAGAAGCAAATGGATCACCATAGTCTAGCAAGAATGAGGCAGCGAGGAGTGACGAGGGGATCTGGCCGACACTCGACGCTCAGAGGAAAGGCGAGACGGACATATAATCAGATTGCTACTAGAACTATTGGTGTTGGTACTCTTCGCTGGCTGCTGAGTATGGGGACAGAGCGTTTATGGGAATGTCCCGAATGCTGCGATGTCGGTTTCTAAATCAATCAATCAATCAATTGCGGTATCATTTCTGGTCACTCCATACGCACATTAACGCACAGCTATTTGAAAGCTTTCACGACCTCAATATAAAATGTTAAATGCATCCTAGTAACATGCCTCCTTGTGTACACATTATTAACCAGTAGCTGAAGAAACAAGAAGGAAATGAAAAATAAGGTAAGAAATATAGTCCTTCTACTTTCCTGTCAATTTACACATTATTTATACCATACCTCTGTAAATTTCATGTCTTTACTAATATTACACATTGTACCCCTCTCGGGAGTGTCTTGGTGAAGTGGTCAAGCCGTCTGACTCGGGCTCCGAAGGTTGTGTGTTCGATTCCGGGCCACGTCCTTCATTTCACGAGTGCATTTTTTCGGAGACTCCTGAGGGTCGTCGCTGGAGCTACGGAGTTCGTGCTTTGTGAGACGCTTTCCGCGCTGCGGAAAGAAACTGTGTCATATGGGATTAAAACCCAGTGCAATGCAATCGATCCTGTCGACTTTAAAGCGACTTTTTTTTAAAATTGCACCCACTCCCATACAAATCTGGCTACGCCTTGTATTTGTGTCGTTACTCGAAATGACGTGCTTTACTGTAAAACTAGTTTGTTAGCGTGAATTCACTACATTTTCGTCAAAACATCTAAGAAATGTCGTCGCTTTCGATGATTTAAGTTGCCTTTGGACCTATAAAAGACATATTCCTTGGGTGGGGGTAAATATAGGACGGCAGGACAACTTTCATAATGATGCAACAGACAGTTTTCATAAAAATTGATCGTGAATGAAGGCATTCATTTCTGAACACACTATAGTAGCATATTCGACGTGGCGCCCTGATGACCTACTAATGCGTCCGGGAAGCTTCTGTGTAAACCTTCCAATCTGAAAGAACTTCAAACATTTTAGAACATCATTTCATTACCTGATTCGTGATGTTGATCTTGGGAAAGCAAGAAAGAAAATGTTTTACACTGTAGGCCTATCTGATATACCATTTATGATTGGACATTCATTCATCATTCATTGGCACCTTGCCGTCTTGACAGACGATAGTTTGTACTTCAAAAAGGCATAATAACTTTTACTCATGGCGGTAGCGAATGTGACTGGTAAGGCCAATTCGCGCTGTAAATGTCCGTTCACAGTGGGTGCATGTGAACACGTCGTTACTTCCACCATCATGCACCATCTTACGTCTCAAACGCTCGGTGTGTGACTTATCTGCAATAATTTTCTCATTTGTCTTTATTCCATTTCTGATGTTTGTCCTCCATGCAACACGTTCAGCGGCGACTTGCTCCCAATGTGCATTATCAATGCCTGTATCAATCATGTCCCGCTTACACACATCTTTGTATCGTAGTAGAGACCGACCCTGAGATCTCTTACCCATCTGTAATTCACCAAAAAAGATGTCCTTTGGTATTCTACCATCATCCACCCTCCAAAGATGTCCTACCCATCTAAGTCTACGAAGACTGAGCATGGAATAAACCGTCACACAACCTGATCTTTCTAGTACTTCAGTATTTGTGATTTTGTCTTGCCACTTAATATGAAGTATTCTTCTCAGACACCGCATATGAAAGCCGTTTAAACTTTTCTCTTGGTGTGAGTAAGTTGTCCAGGTTTCAATGCCATAAACAAGAGTACTAATGACACAGGCTTGATAGACAAGGACTTTTGTTTTGGCAGTAAGCTTCCTGTTCTCCCAGACTCTTTTCTTAACCTGTTCATTGTTGTTGCTGCCTTACCAATCCGGATGTTAATTTCCTGATCTAGGGATAATTTGCTATTTACCACTGATCCTAGATATTTAAAATGGTCTACCATCTCTATTTCGGCGTCGTCAATAAAGATTGATGGGACCCCATGTGAACCTTGTGACATAATCTATGTCTTCTTTTATGATTGGACAAACGCGTGCATTATTCATCAACACGTAGCAGGTCGCTCTGATCACAAGTTCCAGAAATATTCTTTCACCAATTCCCCTATCTTGTGCATATTCATAACCAAGGTGTCTTTATTGTCCTGCATCCACTTTCATGTTGGTGGACCATTGCCTCTTCTTCCAGGAATTATATCTTTTTTTAGAAACTTTTATTTCTAAACTGCTGTGACTTTTAATATGCTCAAATATTTCAGTTTCTGAGATATGATGCTTTTCTGGGCCAATTTTCTTCGATGCCCACATCTTGTAAAATGTCAGTATGTGTCCCGTAAGTTCATTAGTGCGTGTTTAGATTGTCAAAAGGGACCCTGATTATTTATGTTATCCGCAGTTTGCATGTGTACCAATGCATTCTAAACATCCGCTATAACAATATCAAAATAATATGTTTTTAATAAAATGCCTCCAAATTTTACACAGCTCACGACCTCACCAAAACTGGAATCCGCGACTGGAGGTTTTTATTGGTGGAAAGGAGAAGTGTGTAAAGCAGGGGTGAACAACCCCAGAATGGCGACTTAGAACATACTGAATAAGAAAGATGTTGACTTCGGCAAGGAATGCTGCCAGGTTCACCTTGCCTGAAGTCCTTGTAAGGCACGTACACATGTTTGAGCTTGTTGTTTCTCCACAGGATCTTAACATACTTTTTTTTTTTAAAATTTCATTTAATAAAAACAGAAAAGAATAATAAAAGAAAGGAAATAGTTTTAACTATTAAGGGGCGTGAGGATCTGATACATGGTTTTTCTCTCTGAGATTGACTTTAGTTGTAACGATTAAGAGTTAACTATGTCCATGAGTTTTAGAACAATGTTAACAGTATTAGCAGAAATAAACGGATTATTTAACGTTTATAACAAAGGAAAAGCGAAACAAACAGTTCAGCAGAAGTGATTTCGACATGAAGGCTTGGTTATACTGTCCCTAAATATATTTTGGCCATAAATATATATTGGCTCTAAATATATTGATCCTAAATATATTGATCCTAAAAGGTCCCGGGGCGTTTAAGAATTAAATAATATTTGCATTGTGATCCAATAACAGTAAACATATCTGACGTACAGAAAAATGATACTATACGGTTTCAGAAAGACTAGAAACAAAAACATTTGGGAAGCGCTGCATGTCTTAAAGTCACTGGTCATGTATACATCGTGCAAAACAAAACCCACGAAGCGTAGCGCTAACACTTAAAGGTCATCACACCGCTATCTGTCATGTTTCCTGGCTATTAATTATCAAAAGCCACCAGTTACACCCAAGTAACAAACGATTCCTCTACACAGAGAAACGCTGTGACTCGTTATAGTGCGAACGTCAACTGTCGTTATTATAAGGGATGGTTGCTAATGACATGAGACGAGGCAATATAAACAGCGCAGACACCTTTCAGGACACAATTATGTAAAAGAAAAGCAGGATAGGCTAGGTGCTGTTAATACTTTTTCTAGTTCTAGATTTTCACATTGTAGACACAAATATAGAAAGGAAAATAGCAACATTGTTAACTAAATTTGCGACATAAGAACAACTTTATTAAAGTTAGGTAATTCACAGAATATTTGACTATGACGAACATCAGACTATTATTTCTTGGCTTTGCGGTCATGACGTGTGCATTAGGTAAGATTTAAATAATGTATATTAATTGCTATTTCTGTTGTAATTACTTTACAAGCGCACCAGTAATACTGTTGTTGTTACTACTACCACCACCACCACCACCACCACCACCACCACCATCATCATCACTACTAACTACTGTCACTGCTGCTCGGATGTCGGCTTGGCTGAGAGGTTTCACGTGCTTAAACTTTCTCTGATGATTGCGGTGTAGTGGGTTCATACTACACGTTGGACTTAAATGTCGACTTCTAGTCCTTGACTTCGGGACGTAAATCACAAGTATCTCAGAATTCGGAGAGGGTTCACCTGATGACGAGAGACACTGCTAATAGGGACAGCTAATCATGTCACTGTTGCTACAACTACTACTCGTATTTCTAATGCTGTGCCGCTACTGCTGCCGCTACTGCTGCTGCCGCTACTGCTGCTGCTGCTGCTGCTGCTGCAGCAGCAGCAGCAGCAGCAGCAGCAGCAGCAGCTGATTACTACTACTTTTAATTACACTATAACATCTTTTTTAATTGTCTATAGTTTACAGAACTGCCTCATATGTAAGGTTTTCACAACAGCGTTGCACACTACTAAGTGACTTAAGCGATTCTGTGAGACGAGTATCCATCGTGATAAATAGGCAACTTGGAGTATTTCTGCCCGTTTAGCCAGGATGCTATGACAGGATGCATACCTTAGCAATGTAAACCATGTTAAACATTGCTAGAGGCGGCCGACAACCCAACTCACGTGCATGTGGAAGGTGACTACATTATGGGGATCATCATCAACACCAAGTGCCCTGCAGCTGGCGAAGGCGTTCATGTCTCTCCAAAGTTGCGGTCCTTCGTGTTTCTGGGTCAAATCTGCTGATGATATTCCTCCATGCCACTGTCTCAGTCCATCCAGCATACTTTCTCTTGGTCTGGTCTGCCTCTGCCTCTCTTCCCGTTGATCTTTCCAGTCGTCACAATGTTCTCCAGTGCCTCTCTTCTCATTACATGACTAAGGAAAGCCGTTTATCTCTTTTTTATTGTTGCATATAATGTTATAGTTTCATTGCCCTCTTTCAGACAATCGTCGTTAGTTACTTTGGCAGTGCAAGGAATTCTCAACATTCGTTTCAGGAACCACATCTCCGTTGCTTCCACGTTCTTCCTGATTTGTTTTTTACATTCCAAGATTCACTACTATACAGCAAAACAGGCTCTATATAGCATTCCCCTTCTTACATTCAATGATAGTTACTTATTGCATAAGATACTTTTCATTTTCTGAAATACAGATTTTGCTTGCCTTATTCTGTTCTTAATATCTGTTGTGCATCTTCCATCTGATGTTATAATTGCCCATAAATATGTAAAATTATCCACGCGTTTAAGCATGTTCCCTTACATTGTATTATAGTGATAACTATCAATTGATGCCCCAAGACTGAAGCTACGGAAATAAATTTATATTGTTGTTCATATAATATGCATGTGAAACATAGACGATAAGTTGACAAGTCTGGACAAATCTAATGGATGTGGCAATTTAGTTTCTGAGACGAATTAAAAGAAGTCCAAGGGTAAACACATAAACAAATAAGACAGGTCTTCTAGAAACAATAGAAAACCGTAAATTGGTTAGGAACATTATGGGGAGACATAAACTTGGTAACTTAGTGACAACCAGCAACAGTGATGGAAAAAGAGCAAGGGTGGGCAAGACATAAAAACTTGGATAAGTTGGCCACATGACTTAGTATGCGCTAGAACACAGATCTGATCGAGTGAGATGACTACTCACGCTTATCGGCATGGCACATGGCGATGATAAATATCCATGTCCTTTCGTTTGTCCACATCCCCATTAATTTATGCTGCCCATCACTATTTTCTGGTGTCATTTTATGTTTTAACTTTTCTTGTAATTATTTTCAATAACAACTTTTCCCAGTGACCCTTAAAGATTATTCTTGAGTTTTTGTTCCCATTTAACGGCATCTGGTTCTTTAGCAGAGCTGTATTTATAGAGCTGGTAGAGTCATTGGCCATGCAATCGTGGTTTCTTATTACGTAGTGTCATCTTTATTCTGTCCATATGTACCGTAGCTACTTCTCTTCTGCACGAAGATTACTATTGGTGTTGGAACTCTTCGCTGGCTGCTGAGGATGGGGACGGAGCGCCTATGGGAATGCCCCGAATGCTGTGATGTCGGTTCCTAGATCAATCAATCAATCAATCAATCAATCAATCAATCACGAAGATTAGACAACAGTTCATCGTCTGGAATATGTGTACATTGTTTGTCGTCATACAGTCTCTCCTACACTCTCTGTCCGTCTAGTGACTGAGTCGGAGTCACTGCTTTGGCAGGTAAGCGTACCAACCACGGTGCCATATCGGCTCCTGATATGATATGGAGCAAGTACAGAATGGAATCAATAAACAACATGTCTGTCCGCCCCTTTTTCCGTTCGTTGTCTATCTATTTCTACCTGTCTTTGTTTTATTTTTTTATTTTTTGAATGCCTTTGGTGTTCAATTTTCATGTAAAAATTTGATGTCATCCATGTCGGGGAATTGATGAAGCGGTTAGGAAGATACGCTGACCATGGCGTGAGCGCGATAGGACCAGGGTTCGATTCCTGCTCTGAATGTTCACGACGGAAGGGAAAGACTGGCCACCTATCCCTCCCTGCAATGAGACTTACGAAATGTGATGGTCCTGACACTTCACATACCCACAGCGGGCTCTTCCCTCGGTACTGGATTTTATTTATGTTGTTTTAAATTATATAATATGGGGAGGGGGGGGGGGGGCTGCGTGGTCTCGAGGTATGGTGTCCGCCTCGAGAGCTGGAGGTCCTGGGTTCAAGCCCCGGTGATGACCGGGATTTTGTCTCGTGGGCTTCTAGTAATAAATTTTCCCCACCTCTCTGGATAGTGAGATCGGACGCCCGTGTGTATTGTTGCGCACGTAAAAAATCCCTTGGCAGTTGGAAATCGAGAAAGAGTAGCCTAACGGCGCTGCCCGGGCAAAATTTCGAGTTAAAAATCTACCCAAAGTATTTCAAGATCCTCGCCGGTGCTACGGAGTTCGTGGACCGAGCTGAGTTTCTCCAGACTCAGGTTTGAGTTAGGAGAAGAACGGAGCACTTATGGGTTGCACCCGTGTGCCGTGATGTTGATCCATCGACTAAAACAAAACCTAAAAACTAATTATATTTCGCTTATAATCTGTCAGGACAGCAGGACGTGAAATCTTAGCTATTGTCGATCTTTGTTTATTGGAAATGTATCAGCATACCACAAGCTTCGGCCGCATACTAATCTTAATGAACACTTTACAGAGGGTATGTTCTATTTCTACCACAATGGCTAATCATCAGCTAACACAACTGCACTGTGATCAAATCTGCATCAGATATCAGCACAAGTGCACGGAATCCGTAGCTCCGGTGATTTATATAATATAGTAATATATCAACCACGTATTTTGCATTTAATTTTAAGGGCTTATTATGGTTGTCGCCAGTAATGCTCTTCAATGACACGGCGAGCAGAAATACTTTGGGAAGGCTGTTGCAACTGAGGACAGTCTGAATGGTAATGCCATATGTGCAGTGACGTCATCCGAAACAACGTAACTACACTTTCACGTCCTATCAAATGCTAATGTGTGTATTAACTCTATTTGCAGGTATGGTCAGTGCTCAACCGGTTGTCTGCACGACACAGCTGTACAAGGACTTGGTATGGTACGATAGTGTCGTAAATAATATCACAAATCACGACGACATGACAAATGAGGCAAAACTAGCAGCCATGTGTCGCGCTTTACATTTGGTAATTGCTCGGGTGGCGCAAATTGGATGTCCGCTGTCTGGTATCAGAGAGTTGCAAGATAGACAACGCAGTCTCTTCTCCGCTGGGGCGACAGCATGCTTGGCTGCAAGGCCACAAAACCCGGCCAATCAACTGAATGTCGCACGTCCTCGTACTGTGTCTATTACCACACCATTTGCTACAGGTCCACAGCCAGAAAGCCAGGCGATTGCCAATAACAACATTTATGATAATTTGGATCCATGCGATATGCGAATCAGAAATTGCTACTTACAGTTTCAAATCAATTTATTAATGAGATTTAAGCTGCGGAACCACACTTGCGACATCATAGAATCCTTCGCTAATTGTCTGCTGACTCTAAGACGCTGCGGCTTTTTCCAGTTTCTCAAACCGCTCATAATCAAAGAAACAATATCTAACACACCGTTTGCCTTCTGGGAACCAAAAGCTTGCCCCAGGGAGAGATACATACCTACTACAGTCAGAACGCTAGATACAACCAGTGCATTTAAGGATACCACTATAGCTGGACTACCAGCAACAACTGCCGGTAGATCCGACAATACTTCTCCAAACAGTACGTACTCATCAACTGATTGTGGGAGAGCAAAATTTAAATGCCTCAATGGAAAATGCGTCAGTTTTGACACTATGTGCAATGCAGTCGACAATTGCGGTGACGGTTCAGATGAAATTTGGTGCCAGACTAGAGAGAGAAAAAATGCAATAGAAATGGAGAAAACTTTCATCAAATACAGTTGTTATGACGTTATGTCAACTTGTACGTCGTTGCATGTTAAACCTTTGCTTCTCAAACTTCTAACTGGGCAACAACCAAGCTCGGACAATTTGTGCAAAGCTAGTAATAAAGTACTTCACTGTGCTATTTATGAAAGATGTCCTCTTTCAGATGAAGACAAAGCAAAACTGTCTTCTCTTCTAATTAATTCTTTTGAACAATTAGTTTCTCCCAAAACGTGTCAACTGATTACTGTAAGCAACACAGCCAGCTCTCCAAACAACATCGATGACACGTCTACGTCCAGTATCACGAACACCGTCTATACCACGACCTCAGCTAGCGTCATAACCACGAACACTTTACTTACGGACCATACAGCAGACATTCCGAGCAGGGCTATTACTGAAGGCGTCACTAACTTGATCAACACGACCAGAAATGCAGACACCACTAACTTCACCAAAACCCCAGGTACCACTAACTTCACCAACACCCCAGACACCACTAACTTCACCAACACCCCAGATACCACTAACTTCACCAATACACCAGACACCACTAACTTCACCAACACCCCAGATACCACTAACTTCACCAACACCCCAGATACCACTAACTTCACCAATACACCAGATACCACTAACTTCACCAACACCCCAGACACCACTAACTTCACCAATACACCAGATACCATTAATTTCACCAACACCCCAGATACCACTAACTTCACCAATACACCAGATACCACTAACTTCACCAACACCCCAGATACCACTAACTTCACCAACACCCCAGATACCACTAACTTCACCAACACCCCAGATACCACTAACTTCACCAACACCCCAGATACCACTAACTTCACCAATACACCAGATACCATTAATTTCACCAACACCCCAGATACCACTAACTTCACCAATACACCAGATACCATTAATTTCACCAACACCCCAGACACCACTAACTTCACGAACACCCCAGATACCATTAATTTCACCAACACCCCAGATACCACTAACTTCACCAACACCCCAGATAACACTAACTTCACCAACACCCCAGATACCACTAACTTCACCAACACCCCAGATACCATTAATTTCACCAACACCCCAGATACCACTAACTTCACCAACACCCCAGATAACACTAACTTCACCAAAACAACCGGCGCTGTGATCACCACAGAAGCCCCGAATTTCATCTCCACCCCGGCTATTAATGACTCCATTACCAGCCCCACCAACATTGAGAAACAGAACCTCGGCAATTCGAGTAAAGTTACCAGCCCTTGTATTAAATCGTGCGAAGGACTTCAGTCAGGCAACTATCAGTCGTGTGCTGGCTGCAACATGTTTGCTACGTGTTCTGAAGGCGTCCTCTACGACAACAGACCGTGTCCAGCAGCACTGCTATGGGATGACGTCTCTAAAAGATGCGACGTGTCCTCATCAACATGCCAGGCCCCTGGCGCCTGTGTGTCATCATGTGACGGGCTTCAGTCTGGTGAATATCAGTCATGCCAAGGCTGTGACGTGTATCTGACGTGTAACAATGGCGTCATGAGTGACAACAAACCATGCCCAGCAGGTCTTCTGTGGAATGACCTTAATAAAAGATGTGAGCAATTTTCCTCAACATGTACTCCTACAACGCCTGGAGGACAGAAGGAGACTTTCAACTGTGTGAAGTCATGTGATCGACTGGTATCCGGTAACTATCAGTCATGTCTTGGATGTAGCGTCTATGTCAGCTGTCACAATGGCGTGTTCACTGACAACAGACCATGCCCAAATTTTATGCTGTGGGACGATACTGTCAAGCGATGTGAACATGTGTCAGTGACCTGCAGTAGTCCGCACAGCTCCAATGTTAATCAGATTTAAAAAAACGAATGAAAATAGTAAGGTGCGTATTCATCTCATCTCATCATGTTCCTCTTGCACCTTGCGGTGTCGAGGTAAAGTATAAACAGCGGGAGAGTGCCCGCTTATGGGCCTTATGTATCGATATTCCCATGGACTCTGTTATTCCCTGTGTCCATCGTTTACGTGGTCGGACTCTTCCTTTGCTTCCCTCTGGTCTGTACATCATTGCTTGTTGTAGTATACTGTTAGTTGGTAACATACTTGTATGGCCAAACCATGTGACTTGCTGCCTTCTAACAATATCTAGTGCAGCTATAACCCCCACTTTAGTCCCGATTTCTTCATTTCTGATCTTATCTCTTCTTGATACATTGAGTATTCTTCTCAGGAATCTCATTTCTGTTGTTGTGATTTTTCTTTTCTCTTTTCCTGTCATTGTCCAGGCTTAGCATTCGTAACATAGCGTTGGTAGGAAGAATGTGTTGTAAAGTGCTTTCTTAGTAGTTATTGATACATGTTTGTTCTTTAGTATTGGTGCCATTTGTCCAATGAGTTGGTTTGCCGTATTGCATCTATTTTCGATCTCGTCTTCTGATTTGCCATTTGATGATATTATACTTCCTAGTTACTTGACAATCTTTACTTGTTTCAATGGATGTTCGTTTAGGTGAATCGTTGTTGCTTTTTCTTCTTTAGTTACAGTCATTACCTCTATTTTACTTGTGCTAATTTTCATGTTATGTTCCCTACACATTTCATTTAGACTATTCACGTGGTCTTTTAATTCAGATTCTGATTTTGTTATTAGTGCTTGGTCATCCGCAAACAGGAGTTCTCTAATGGTTAGATTTGCAGATGGTTCTTCTTCCGTGTTCTCGTCATGCGATGTTCTTGCGTCTCTGTTTGGCCGGTTTCTTTACATATGTTGTCTATATATGTTATGAACAAGAGAGGGGACAGGTCACAACCTTGTCGTACTCTGGATCTTATGGTGAAGGGTTCTGAGTGTCCTCCAGTTGCTCTCACTATGCATTCACTGTTGTTGTATAAGCTTCTACATGGTGCGTATTCAACAACATGAAATATATTAATCAACCAGGTGAATTCCCCACAACGAATGTTGGCTACAATGGATCTCCCACACGTTGTCTCTTGACCTGGTTGTACGCTCTGACAGACTGTCCTTTGTCTAACTCTGTATGTCACTTTCCCCACATGCATCGCCGTCAACCTCTTGCTTGACTGCCTTCAAACCTCCCCCAGGATGGTTTTCACAAGATTGCTTAGTCTTGTAATGTGCCGAAATATTTCATTTGTCGCTTGTTTATTCCTTTAATTAATGTTCTTTTAATTCCTACGAAGTACATACTTCTCTTCGAACAAATATCACAGATACAGACATTGGGGCTCATTACAGGCCATGTGTATTTAACACTGCTTAATTAAGTTGCATGTCCTTCACAGGACGCAGCAGTCAAACCCACAATTTTCGCCTGTTCGTGATTCCTGCTGATTAACACTGCTACATAGAGCAATAATGTGCTACTGAAAGTGGCAGAGACATACGTAGACAGAAGGAGGCATTGCTGCACTGGTCGACATTGAAAACGGTCAGCGGCCGAACCTATCAAGAAAACAGATCAAGGCATATGAGCGCCTGACTAACCCAGCATATCATGTGGTGATGATACTATATGTAATTTATTGGTTGTGAACCCCCTGGATGAATGTTACTTTAACTCTTAAGTCCGATGCAATGGCGTTCGGGTCTTTGAAGCTAGGAAAAGCTCTTGCAGCTATCGGAGTGATGTTGGTGTAGATACCTTCCACACTAGCCGGCACCAGCGAGGACTGTGCTGCTGAATTATCATACCCTTCTCCAAGCTCAGAAGCCAGCGAGGTGCGTTAGACCGGTATTAAAACTTCACAACTGTGAAGAGGCATGTTAGAACGTAGCCTGGCCATGATTCACCATAAAAAGCAAGGAGTGGATGGGTTTAGAAGTGGATTGGTACTGTTTTCTCCGAGGGTTTTAGATATTTCATTGTCAACAGACTCCAACTCAAGGCTCGGGGGGGGGGGGGGAAATCAAGTATTATACAATGTATACCAGGTATACCAGAAAATGTTCCGGGGGTGGGGTGGTGTTGGGTTGGGGGAGGGGGGGGGGGTTACAACATCCAGCATGGTACTGACCATATCACTCATCGTGTTGGTCAATAAAATGTCAATAAAATATAGCTCTATAGCCACAACCTCATGTTATTTTTTCACTATTGCAAGAAACGGGTCCTTTAAAAAAAAATATAAATGACGTTTGCAATAAAACTACAAATATTGACAGAAAAATAAACGGTTAGTTTACATGATCTGCTATGATGCAAATGTCAAAAGACACTGATGTAAAAATGTTTATAGATTGTCCACGATGATAATAAAAATTACTGTGAAACTTTACAGTTGTTCAGTTGCATTCTTTTATGACAATCTGTGAAGGGAATTTCTCAGGGGCAGATAATTAAACTATTTAACCACGTTTGAGTAGAACAACAGACACCACGAGACTGGAGAAAAGCCATAATTATTCCAATTTAGAAAAACAAAGGCAGTAAAAGACACTGCTCACAATACAGAGGCGTTTCCTTTTGAGTCATACTGGAAAAATAGTTTGCAAAATTCTTGAGAAAAGGTTACGAACATCAATAGACCCCCAGCTAAGCGAAACAAACTTCAATTTAGGAAAAAAAACATAGGTGCACAGATGCTTTCTTTGCTCTCAGACAGCTTAAAGAAAAATCAATCGAGTTTAATGAAACACTATCCTTAGCCTTTGTCGACCAAGAAAAGGCATTTGATAGAGTACATAGAAACAAGCTGTGGGAAATCCTTAACCGACATGGAGTGAGTACACATCTAACATACTTATGTAGAAGCTTATACAACAACAGTGAATGCATAGTGAGAACGAATGGAGGACACTCAGAACCCTTCACCATAAAATCCGGAGTACGAAAAGGTTGTGTCATGTCCCGTCTCCTGTTCATAACCTATATAGACAGCATATGTAAAAAAAAGAAAAAAAAAAAAAGAAAAGGAAAAAAAAAGAAAACCAGCCAAATAGAGACCGAAAGAACACTCCACGACGAATATAACGGCAAATTACACCATAAAAAAAAAACTCCAATTTGCGGACGATCAAGCACTAATAGCAAAATCAGAAGCAGAAATAGAAGCTCTCATAAATAATATAAGCAAAGTATGTAAAAAACACAACATGAAAAGTAGCATCAGTAAAACAGAGGTAATGACTATAACCAAAGACGAAAATACAACAGAGATTCATCTAAAAGAACACCCTCTGAAACAAGTAAAGAGCTTCAAGTTACCCCCCCCCCCCCCCCTCCCCGCAATCATTTACAGGGCATCGCTGTCAACAACAGCATCTGTCTGCTGATTGTTGATTTCTTGGCAAGATTACGCTCTGTAGTTTGCCATTGCTTTCTAAGCGACCGGCTCAGATACCCCGTAAGTTACCAACGCGGCGAGAACCGCTACCGATTCACACGCAGGTTACGTTCCTCACGTGGATATACGGGATTACGGAGAAAGACGTTAACACCTAGGCCAGGGAGAACGGCTTCAAGTACTTAGGAAGTATAATATCATCAAATGACAAATCAGAAGACGAGATCGAAAATAGATGCAATAAGGCAAACAAACTCTTTAGACAAATGACATCTATAGTAAATAACAAGCCCGTATCAATAGTTACTAAGAAAGCACTTTACAATACAATCTTCCTACCAACTCCATGATACCAGTGCCAAACCTGGACGATGACAGTAAAAGAGAAAAGAAACATCACAACAACAAAAATGAGATTCCTGAGAAGAATACTCAGTGTGTCAATAAGAGAGCAAATCAGAAATGAAGAAATAAGGACTAAAGTGGGGGTTATAGCAGCGCTAGATTTCATCAGAAAACAGCAAGTCAAATGGTTTGGCCATGTAACTAGGTTACCAACTAACAGTATACCACAACAAGCAATGATGCACAGACCAATGGAAGCAGAAGAGGAGGCCGGCCACGTAAGTAATGGACACAGGGAATGATAGTCCATGGGGAATCTTGATACACGAAGCCCATAAACTGACACGCTCCCGATGTTTATACTTCACCTCGGCACCGCAAGGTACAAGAGGAACATGATGTAATGCGATGAGATGAGATAATTAAACAACAGCTTGCCATGACGCATACAAGAAAAAAAAAATAAGAAGTATAAGGTGGAGGGCGGAGCAGAAAGAGAAGTAAGTCGGAGCAGGAGTATGATGATGAGGAGAAGGAGAAGATAATTTAAGTGAATTGAAGCACTAGCTTATAAAGAGAGTGCAAATCGCTTCCTTCAATGTTTCTAGTGTGTTCTCTAACTGCTATTTTCCCACCATGTTTGCAATTATTTACCGCGTGCCACCACACTGCACCTGAGTGCACGGGAGCGCACACGCACTAAAAAAAACGGAAATAAATTTACTACGCATAAGAAACCATAACTACACCATCAAGACCGGTACCAGTCACAGGAGGCTTCCAGAGTTCAGCCGGTCAACCTAGACAGCTGAAAGTCTGAGAGGAGCACATGAGCTGGTGAACGTGGAGATTGGTGGATTATATACACGGCTCACT